>JAODLL010057812.1:1638-18351 GCA_026546735.1 Forbesichthys agassizii | reverse complement strand
GGCAAAAACACGTTTGTGGATTAAACCTACGCATGCAAATGAGAGGTGTGCGCTTGTGGATGGTAAAAATACGTGTGTATTATACTTTTGCGCTTGAATAATATTGATAGAAATCTACCCCCATATTCGAACTGCAAGTTTCAACGTTTCAAAACGTTTTTGCGAGCATATGCGCCCCGTTCTTCAGAACAACCTTTACGAGGTTTCAAACCATTAAAACAAGCAAATGTACCAGGAGAACACTGCCAAGTTTGAAACTCTGAAAGTGTGTGTTCGTAACACCGTAAAACGAGACCTACGGTGCTACACCAACTCAAATACAAAGTAGTGTTTTCAGAGACTGGAAATTATTTTTCAGAGATTGGAATTCTTTTTTCGTGCATTCAAATACGATTTCGAGGTTTCACACTCTAAGTTACGACCTTTCAACCCTTATTTTTTCGGTTTTGAATTGTGGCAGGATTCTCATCCCATAGTATGGGGCCGCGACATTCTAAACCTGGCTATGCGCTCTGGTGGGAGGGGGCAGAAATCTTATTTCTGCATATTATATATTATATTATTTCTGCCCCCTCCCACCAGAGCGCATTCCCATTCACTCCACCCAACCCTTTCAGACAAGGCTGCAACATTTTCTTTCCACCCACACCTTGTAGACACAGTATTGTGCAATTTAGGTAAATATTAACTGGTTCCCTTAAGAAACACAGGCTATATTATTGTATCAACAGCTGTGAACAGTACACACATACTTTGTTATCATATGAGCAACAAGCCTATAAAAGCCTGTTAAAACAAACAGGTAAGACTTGGTATCAAAATCCTCCTAAGGACATTTTCACTTAGGGATGTACTCACTTTTGTTGCCAGCGGTTTAGACATTAATGGCTGCGTGTTGTTATTTTGAGGGGACAGCAAATGTACACTCTTCTACAAGCTGTACAATCACTACTTTACATTGCAGAAAAGTGTAATTTCTTCATTGTCACATGAAAAGATATGCTCACATATTTGCAAATATGTGAGGGGTGTACTCATTTTTGTAAGATACTCTACATATCTGATCATGCACAAACAACACATTTTTTAAAGGAAATCTTATATCTTATATTTCTAAGTACAGGTCAAATTAGTCAAATGTTTTATATAATTTGTCTGTATTTATAACGTAAGATGTCCTTGAGTGTCTTGAAAACCATCAAATAAAATGTATTATTAGAAATGTATGAAATATAAAATTGGAAATCTTCACAACCATGGTAGACATATTTATCATTCAACTGCAAGAGGTTTAGTCTTCCACCATCTTGTGTACAGAAAAGAAAACTAATTGCTTTGTTGGTAACCATGTGAATGTTATTAAACCACTACACCTCAATGTTTTGTAACCTGGTGTTCAGCCTTCTGCTGTTCGCGGTTATTGAACGTGTAGCAAACCATCATCTACCATCAAAACAATCCAAACCACCATCCTGAACCCAAGGATTGTAAAATGGAAAGCCCCGTCCATTCAAACCGTTACTCATACTTCGAAAATTAAAATTCTCTACAATAACATTGCATTTGCATTGCAACAGTGAAACTCTTTTATTTTAAACATCATGTTTGGTACAGTTGGATTTTCATTACAGCACGAAGTTCCCCATTAAATTTCAACACATTCTTAGTGCTGCTGTGTAAAAGGCACTGTTGAAGTGACAAGAGTTTCTGAGCTCTCCCCAGTCTTATCAAGCTCACTCTTAACACTTTAACATTCAAATGTCTTCCCAGAGTTCCCATCATAAATAATCTTAAAATCCAGTCAAACGACACCCTGAGATGGCTCCATAAATGAGCATTTCTTTACATAGTAAAGGGATAAATGATCATGGAGGTTGCCTGACAGCCCTAGGGGCCATACTACGGGCTGAAGGTGCGGGGGTGGGAAGCTGGCCCTTCTGGTCCACGTTTGGAGGACCTCCAGGGTGGTCAGCTGAAAGTCCAGCGCTGGTTGAGGTCAGAAGCAACACAGTGGTCCATCTGAATCTGCCCTGCTTTTAGGGTTAAGCAATTCCCACTGCTTGGGTTCTTCAGCTGCTGTTCCTAGAGTGTGAGAGAGTGAGAGAAATCAAGACAGTGGCTTGGACCCTATTATTACGGTTTGAATCGGGTTAAAAGCCCAACATAAACACTACGATCGGAAGAGAAACGACCAACCCGATCAAAATTTCGTTCCGAAGCAGAGGGGCAGTATAACCCATTCCATGATCCGATTGAAAGAATAATTCTACCATGTTAACAGTTAAACTCGATTATTTCCTGGTTGCATTCTCATGCGTATTCCGACTCACATTTTGTGTGATGCCGGTAAACTATTCTGCAGAGCCACTGCACAATGGATGTATTATAAGAACGGTACAAAGTCTGGACAAATCAACTGTGACGCGCGCAAATAAGTAAATGGGAGTTAGTACGGGTGTTGTGCCCAAAAGTGACTTGCTGATAAAAAGTGAACACACGGAGCTCTGTTGGCAGGTGTTGGCTATAGTGCGTGTGCCCGCTGGCAGGGTCAGGGTGTGCTCGTCTCTGTGTGTGCGTATTCCTCTCTGTTTCTCTGACTTCATCTGGAAAGATTCCATTAGGAAAGACAGAAAAGTGTCCATGTGAACCAAGCTAGTGTTACCCAACCCTTATCCTGGAGGACCCACTGCCCTGTATGTTGTACATAACTGCCCATTCATTTGAGTCACTTGTGTTGGAGCAGAGGAACATCTGCAGCACGCAGGGCAGGGGGGGGCTCCATGACCAGGACTGGGAAACCCCGCCCGTGTAACTCACAATAGAGGCAAGACGTTGGGAAGTGCTCCTCACCTCTGTGAAGACCCACTCCTGCGTAGGTGCCAGGCTGGTGCCCTTCCCCTTACGTTGGCACATCTCAAGCTTCACCTGTTCGGGCGGGGCCACAGCTTGGATGCACAGCTGCTTGCCAATGTTGTGACGCAGCTCTTTCTGGGAGGAGTACTCAAAGTACTGCGGGAAATCACAATGTCGTCAGACTCATGTGTCTCACTGATGCAGACAGCAACAATATACTCGATATATGATCTGTAGAAAATTGTGCTTAACATTTTAGATATTCTATTTTAGATATATTATTAGATTAGATCTATTAGATCAACAAGTCAGTTAATAACCCAACAGTGCTAATGGGTGGGCTATTTTATGGACAGCATGTTGGCAATTGGAGGAGCATATTTTATGCCCAACCTGCCCAAAAAAATATAAATAAAATTAGGAAGTAGCGTGGAAATGTATTTAGAGAAGATTGCAACTAAATGAAGTTACATTTTTATTATATTTTTATATACTGTACCTGGTTGCCTCCCATGTTGTGACATTGGTACATGATCATGGGTTTTCCTCCATGGTTTTGCTCGCCAGCATCCAGGCATGTTTGAGAGCCTGCATTCTTGATCTGCCCACACACACACAGCTGCAGTTACCATCACCTGTTTCTCACTCACGGCCATCGCACAGAACAAGTGAACAAGGAGACTACGGACTTACAGCTCCGAATTTGTCAGGTGTCAAATCTGGAATAAAAGCCTCGGGGTAGACGGTGTTGAGATACCAGGTGAAGTTTTTACAGTGTAGCCTCTCCCTCAAGTTCAGACGCTCGGAGATGTCCCCATAGCCATTCTGTTAATAGCCAAGAAAGATTATATGCACATTGGTCCGCCTCCACAATTGATTATCTTGGTTGAACAAGCCATTTACATGAATAACCATACTGACAGCAGTTTTAAATATATCAGCGTTAGTTACCTGCAAGAATCAGGAAATTAAATTGCGTATAAGCAAATAGTAATCATTTCAGCTTTAAAAAAGAAAGCTTGTTAAGTTTCAGCTCTTCACTTTGTGCACCCCTGTGGCTCAAACCAGCATTATGTGAATGATTGGTTCTGGCATTCCTCTCTACTTCCTCCCCCGTGTATCCTATGGTCGCTGTTCCCTCCCCTACAGCCACCCAAGGACAGTGACATATAAATCATCCACATGAGGAACTATATGGGGAACTGGAACACAAGGTGAGGAATTGAGCATTAAATAACATTACTTATACATCCAATACATCCAATACATACTATATAAAAAAGGAAATCATTCCTGCTCTTAGAAAATAAGCACTATTATTTTGGCTTTTAGCAATTATCTCTGAGAACTGAATGCTATATTGGTAATGTGTGTTAGCCCTGACAACACGACGCTGTCATTATTTAAAACAAGAACGTTGTTTGCTTACAATTTCTGCTGTGTGACCTGTTCAAATGTAGAGTACCGATTCCAAGTCACACTGGGTAAAAAGCCTCTGCTAAATGCTACAATGCTAAATGTAGACCAAGACTACCGACCTCCCGAGACATCTTGGCAGCATTCTGGTTGCGGCGGTAGTAGATTGTCTTGTAGTCATCCATCCAGACCTCCGCCAGCCGCACCTGGTTACGCGTGATCACTTCCGTTCCCTTGGGGAAGGTGTGGGGACTTTTCGTGCGGAAGACGTGGCCCACCACTGAACAAGGAATGATCTCCAACTGGCCGCCGCACTGCCATACCTGGGGGGTAATCGTGGCAACGGTGACGGCAGTAAAGTGACAGTGAGAGGGAGATTTATCAAGTAATCGGACACGGGGGTTAAGGGAGCCCTGAGGGTGGAACCTACCCGAAATGACATCTCCACATTCTCACCGCCCCAGATCTCCATCTTGTCATCGTAGGTCCCAATGTGCTCAAAATACGTCTTAGAGATGGAGAAGAGACCCCCAGCAAAGGTAGGTGTTCTACAAAAGATCACCAGGATAGCACAGTGGTTACGTGAGCCGGCTTGCTGCCTGCTTCTCAATGCTGCTTATAACTGGCTTGTAGGTCACTTTGGGCAAAAACATCTGCAAAGATAACCTAACTTTAAATCATCACCACCAAATGCTACGGGCGAGAATCTCACATCGGGCGCGGCGTTAGCAGGACGAACGGCTTACTTGACGGGGTACGTTTCATCCTTGCGCCTCTGCTTCTCGTACTCTGGAATGGCCTCCCAGCCGAAGGTCAGGCTCCAGTCAAAGTTGCCCCGGTTGAAGGCGCGAGCGGTGGCCACGGGCTTGTTGAACTGGAAGGTGTTCAGGTCGATGCTGCTGATCTCCGGACTGACCACCGCAGTGGGTTCCTCCACGATGCGCGCCAGCAGGGGCTCAAGCCAGCCGTGGAAACACTCACCTGGGGAGAGGGTGAGACACACGCAGGACTTAAATACACCAGGGAGGGACACCATTCATTTGGGGGAAGACGCTTGTGTGCGTGTGTCTATTCATTCCAGCACTGGTCTCCATACAAAGGATTTAAACTGCATGATATTTTAATCATCAATATGGCAGCTAACAACTATCTTACATGTAAAGATATAGTAGCGTTATTGCATCCTGAGCAGAGAATCCAAAATGTCTTTGTTTTACATAGTGGTTCTGGCTGCGTGTGTGTGTGTGTGGCCCATGACACATTTGTTTAGCTCTTAGATTGGGGATGGGTACTACTTTACAGTAGCTCACATGAACGGCAGGCTACTTTAGTACGTAAAACAATTTGCACCATGCAACCACTTGAATAGATTATATTGTTAATGTCTCAATGTTAAAGCCATAGAAAAACATTATTTTTCATCAGTTAAATACACCAACAAATAATTGAGTTGTTGAACATTGCATACAATGTTGACCTAGGCATATTTACACAGACAGCCTATAATCTGCAGAGCAACAGGGCATGACATGTGCAGCGAGACACGTCTGCATGAGGAGTTTCTATATGCTACATTGCCCTGTCCGAGTTCTCCCTCCATGTTGTCTGATGCAGTTGTTTTGTCAAGCTCGGAGTGGGACGATCTGTAAACGTTTGAGCTGCTGCAGTGGAAAGGGGAGATTCTTGCACACTGCAGCCTGTGGAAAAGATCTACCATTCTCCACGCGGACAGTAATGGGCACCATGCAGGCGCCGGTGAATTTACTTCTTTTTGTATTCTCAGTGTGTGCAATACAAGGTGTAGTGTGTGAACTGGTTAAAATGCGTGAGTCTTATGGTCAAAGAGTAAGACGGCAGATATTATTAACCAATAATATGGCGATTGTTGTATGTAAAGCAATATCGCGTCATGACTTTCGGGGCTGGTAAAGTACAGAGTTTTGTACTGGGTGTTTGGTACTGGGACTGGGTCTGGGTGTTTGGCTTCCAGCCGGAAGGTCGTGGGTTCCAACCCCGGTGTTGACCTACCTGTAAGCATCCTTGAGCAAGATGCTTAACCCCTTACTGCTCCTGGTGGTTGGTCGCACCTTGCATGGCAGCGATCACCATCGGTGTATGAATGTGTGTGTGACTGGGTGAATGTCAGGCAAAATACTGTAAAGCGCTTTGGATAAAAGCGCCCATTTATATAGAGTTACTTTAAAGTGTAACTGCACCCTAAATGGTGTTTTTTGAGCTGTAAACTAAATAATAAGACTGCACTGTGATGAGATAAATAAATGCTTAATGACATCTTTTTTTTAAAACCTTTTGTTTATGCTCTGAAAATGGCTTTACAAATCATATCAGGAGCATTGCGTCTTCAAAAGCCAAGGTCACATAATTGTGATTATGTCACATGAAGTGGGGGGTCTGGGGAGCTTCCCTAGGACATTTTAACACTTAATTTCCTGCATTCTGATGAATAGCTATGCACCTTCAACAAGTTAATGGGCGGTATGAGAAATTACATAAGGGCTAGTCACAGTTTATAGGGTAGCACATTTTGCCACTAGCGCCTAATAATTGCTTTCAAAATAAGTTTAGTTATTTTCGTTTCTTCCCGACGTTCCACCCGCCAACTGCATTTCCTACGCTTAGGCAATTAGCTACATAGGTCTATATCATATACATATTTTGTAAAGCTTAAATCATCAATTCTATGCTACAATACAAGTGAAATTCGATTGTTTTGTAAAGCTGATCCCAAGGTATGACAGTCACCATACCCAATTAACGCCTATGCATCATATTAATTTGACCTCGCCCTGGATTTGGCTAGTTTCCAACACAGTCATCAAATAAAAATGTTAATGAGGCTCTCCTCTCTTCATCTTGACTACGGTACAGCAAGTTGTGCACTGGGTGTAGTCAGGCTCAGAGCTGGGGTGCAGTTACAATGAGTACAAATAGTAAAGTGTAAGACATTTGGGATTAAAGACAGAAAGTGTGTGTGTGTGTGTGTGTGTGCGCTGCAGGGTTTCTCACAGTGAGCATCCAGGAAGGTGAGCACTTCTCCCTGGGCTACGCTGGCCCCCAGCAGCCTTGCAGTGATCAAGCCTTTCCTCTCTGGCTGCCTCACCACACGCACAATCTTCAGCCCACGCACGAACTCATCCAGCCGGCTCTTCAGGTGGTCTGTGGTGACACACTTTCCACGTCAGCATTCGTGAGGAAACTGAATGAAAACTGCACACGTGGACGTGTTCAAAAGTAATGCCGGCTAAATGTTTTGCGATACACAGCGTTGTGTTCCTTAGCATCATTAGATTAACATTTAAATGCTGTGAAATTACACTATGTTTAAGAAGAGATTGAAGCTAAAAAAATAATTATAATACACATTAATTTCTTAATGTGGAGTTGGCCATGAAACCTGGCTTTGTAACTAATCATGTGCGAGACAAACCAGCAGCAACGACAGAAGTAAAGCCACACACTATGCAAATATAGAAAGGGTATAACGGCACATCCTGTTTTGAGAATCTTATCCAAATGACATATGATTTGAACGCAAAGTAGTTTACACGTAGCCCACAGTAATCTTGTACAGTAATCATGCATACAGCCCAACCCATGTACTGTATAACTGGTTAATATTGGCAGATCACAGATGCATCTGTACAGTATATTTAAAATCATATCTACTGACATAACCAACAGCTGAAAGGCCTTAGAAAATGTACTCTCACAAATCTTTTTTAAAAAAAAGGTCTACAACTCCCTGTAAAAAAATAATTTTGCCTGAACAACAGTTCATATTGTGCTACCACACCATTCGACGGGTCGAATAACTTGTGATAATGTGGTACCACACCATAATAGGGAAAGTAGGATGATTCGATGGGTCAAAAAAAAACATGTCACATTGCCAAAATAATGGTAAGGAGACATAAGGGAAAAAAACTAAACACAAATTGCGTCCAAACAGTTCGGCGGCTAGGATAAAGAGCGGTGCCCCTTTACCGGCTGTGCTGGCGTCATCCACCATTATGATCTCCTTGAGCAAGGCAGCGGGAGAGGTGTACAGGACGCTGAAGACTGTTCTCAGCAGGGTGGACCAGGCCTCGTTGTGGAACACTATGATGACACTGGTGGAGGGCAGAGGGGGGCAACGGCGGAACTGCCGATGCACACATCTGTTCCACGCACACACACGTACACACACCTTAAGGCTCTAGCAGGACAAATATAAAGGTTCTGCCAGTGCCACGTCTTTAAGAGCAAATGTTTGACACAAGCTCAAGCACAACCCTGAGAAAACAGAGATTAAAATCAACCGAACAAAGTCACTGCAAATCATTGGCAGCGCAAATACATATTTAGGAGGAAAAATGTACCTGTGCGTAGCTATATATGCCCATGGTACTGTAGGTAGACCCTTAACATTATTAGGACAATCTGTAAGGTAGTATTACCCATTATCAAGAATACAGAGGCATTGCTCGTGTATCTCTAATGTCAGTGAGTGTTATGAGCTATACAATTAAAGTGGGTTACATTGTGATGCACAGTGTGCATAGATAAGTGCGCCCAGCCGGTGAGTGTACAAGGTGTGACCATAATCACAGGAATGCGCTCTTACTCTGGCGGCCTGGTATCGTCGCCGAGGCTACGGCCCAGGGAAATGCGGTCGCTGGCGAACTGGTTGAAACAGTGGCGCGTCATTCCGTCCTCCTTCTCTTTCTCCTCCTCCTTGGTCATCTGCTCCTTCTGAAAGGCCTTGCCGTCCGCCCCGGGTCCGCTGGGGTCCTGGGGGGGCCTCTCCAGCACGGGCCGCAGCTCCGCCTGCGTGTAGTATCCCGACAGGCAGCTTGCGTTCTCCGTGGGCTGGTCCTGCCCCTGTGGCGGGGCCTGCGGAGCCATGATCTGGAAGCCCAGGTTGTTGACGGCCCCCTGGACCATCACAATCACCTGGTCCCTCTTCTCCACCAGCTCCTGGTACCAGCGGTCGCCCGGCGACGTGGAGCTCATGTCCCTCTGGAGGACCACAAGGACCACCAGGAACAACGCTCCCCCGAGGAGCACCAGCTTCACAGGGGAGAGGCGACGCCGCGAGAACAGACGCATGGCTCCGAGCGACTGCTCTACTCAAAGCTGAGTGACGAGAATGAGACAGAAGAGAAGGTGAGCAGGAACCACGTGACGATGGCTCCACCCACTTGCAGCAGGTAATGTCAGTAGAGGTGCTATTAATGACGACAACGTGGCATGGCAACGACAGGCCATTCAGGATGTGTCACAATCCTAACCCTTTATCTGGTAGAAAGACAAAGCCCTTTCAGAATGCTTGTGCGTTTGCGTGCGCACTGCTGACAAGTGTCATGTACTTGCCCCTCCCTCGCTCTCTCCTACCTAGGCAGTGGTCCCACCGGACAGTTGGAAAGAGGCGGGAGGAGGGGGGAAGTACAAACTGAGCTCATCTCATGCGGTAAACACCTGAATGCACCTGCCGCAACAACAGTCCTGCAGGGCCTACGTGGCAACCCGTAGCCACACACACACACACACAACCGGTGACTCAATCTACAACTCACACACCTGTTAATAAGTTATGACAGCTCAAGCACCGCCTCAAAAACCTGTCCGTGTGACACCTCCTAAGCTCCCTTGCACAAGGAAGTTGGTGGAGATTACCGCGCTTTATACCGCTCTGTCTTAACCTTTAGGATTAAGTTTAAGGTGTATATGTGCGTTACAGGATATACACTAGGCTATATTTGTGTTATTGTAGATCACAATGACATATACGCAAGTCATTATTGGTCATTGTTCAAATTTGACTTCTGTGTCAGGCACACGTCTCTCACTAAATATACACAAGAACACACACCAGAAAGACGCAGCAATTTCCCTCATGCGTGAATTGTGTACAGTATGCTAATATTAGAACATGTCCAATTTGCTGCCAGCATGGTCTTGAATTATTAATCAATCGATATTTCGAGGTAATGTCAAACTAGGCAATGTCAAACTAGAGTATTTAGTTAACATTCTTTATTAACCTGTAAAGTTGACCACGCACATTGCAGCATAGAAACAATTCCTATGTTTGTCATTCAGGTGTGAACGCTACACTAATCCTTAACCAACCCATAAACAATACCGCACGCATTTCTTAGATTTATATGCTACAAAATGAAAGAGGAAGATGGTGTATTAGGAAGTTGACAGCTTCGACAGACTGCTGCAACCATATCATTACATTTGTTACATACATTTGAAATATGCACATCTATATAACAAAGACTTCATTTCAGTACAAGTCTAAAATGCTACATTCAATGTAAAGACTAAATAATAGGCTACAATGTGTGACCGGCAATACAGCCTATTGTATAACGCCGTCTAACAATAAATCTTGACTTACCTGAAAACTTCGTCAAAAAGTTAGATGTTTATAAAAACATATTAAAGTTCATCCTATTTTGGTGGAAAATATTGCACTGGTGACGGTGTATATTCTATTTCACGCTGAAGATTGGATAAAAGGATCCAACATCGATATGTGCGTGCTGTGCCAACGTTTCACCCCGTCGAGATAAGTTCTTTGCTTACAATTCGGGCTATTAGCGTCATTGGCCAGAGATGCACAGACTACTTGTAGGTCTATTATATTATCATATTTGCAATTATTTGTAACCGTAACTTTAGCATCGTTTTATTTTGCTTACTTTTGTCCATTAAGTCGCTATAGATATTTGGCCTATATGCTTTATATTTAGGCTGTGCATACGGTATTTACAACACGTTACGTTTCCTAAAGCACTTTATCAGTTTGCAAACTGTGGATTTACATCTATTTCACAAATAAGGCTATATCGTCCATTGATAAAGAAAGATTGGCAAAGAAAATATTTTCGGTGGGGAAACAATTTTCTTTCAACAGGTTTACTTTGAGCAGAACAGGTGTTATTCGTTTAAGTATTAGACGGAGTCCCCTGGTGGCTGGGTCCTAAAGTCAGCTATTCTCTGCATCTTTTTTATCTATAGCCCTTCCAGTCTGCCATTGAAAAACAAGCCGGGATGACTAAATGAAATGTAATGTGGCTAAGCTGAATATATATCCATCTTAATTAATGTTCAGAATAGAGTGCTGCAAGTTTAACATAACTATTACTTCAACATAAATGTATTATTCATATGAATGCAATTAAATACTTTCTCTAGTAGGCTCACCGTCTTGAAACCTGAAGACTGATTTATTCAGAAACGGAGAAGCTTGAGGTCCAAGATTCAGGTTACTGTTGCTGCAAGAAACCTTGATTGACCTAACATACTGTATATATTAAATAAGTTCCACAAACCATTATATGTGCTATTCCGTTTTGTTTTTCTTTAATTGATGTATACAATATTAATAAAAATAGCTATTATTTTTGACAATACCAGCCTATTGGGATTTTCTCTAATGCTTACATACAGTTTTAAATGTCATATCCTTCACATTCAAATGCATTATAATTTATATAGTTCCAGCAAAGATTGATTAAACTAAACCAAGAATCCCAAAAGTATTGATTGATTTGTTTTACAAGGGGAAACAATCGACTCAATCAGCATTCACTTTTAATGTTTTTAAAAACGGAAACAGAACAGCATTTTGTTGAACTTTTATTTTGACAGACAGATAGACAGGTAAAAGCACACAAAGCATTTGGCTCAGACAAGGTGGACCGATAGGAAAACACTCCCCATGTTCCCCTTTCCTTCAGAAGTAGTTAAAACAGCAGGGGTCAAAGGTCATGAGTATTAAAAACACATTATTGTCTTTAGGCAAACTTGTAGTTAACTCACCATTTGACATGTACTTCTCACCCAGTGCCCACCCCTTTACGTAGCAGAGCCACCAAAAACAGAAACAAACTTTAGTTACATTCATTAGATTATTTCAAATGACTAATTTTGGTGTATAATACGCCTCTCATGTGCCAAATACTAACGGATACTGTAGTGTCAAAACACTGTTGAGTACAGCTTCTGTAGTGTATTCGTTATGCACTTGGACTAGGTACCTTTAACTGCAACTACACAGAAAGAGCTGTGAATACAAGGTTTCTACACACAATGTATAACCCCAGGACAGTAATTCTACTGTGTACATATTGTAAAACAATACAAAATCAAAGGCAGGGATTTAGTTGTTAATCTTGGAATAAAAGTAGTCAGAATAGGTCAGATAAAATCATAGTAGACATAACTAGACACAATCTAATTAATCAGGAATGAACTCTCCACTCCAAAGTATTAAATAAAACATGCCTTGCAGTAACCAGTTTGGCAAGAAAGCATTTGTATTTGTCATACAGTATCGTAAAAACCTCACAGTGAAAAGTGATGCCCCTTTGATAAAGAACAGCATTCAGTTATTTAGATGATCTCTCATACACATATGGTATACACATACAGCTATATAAAACTTTTAACAAATCAACCTTTCTCCTGTACCATACTGTATACCACTGCAGCTGTAATTCTTTCATAATCTAATGCAATTTTTGTTTTGCTTGTACCAGATTTGAGTAAAGTCTCAAGTCTTTGAGAGATGATTCTGAGTCAAGTCTCTCTCAGAGGTCGTATACAGTACCTGACCCTAGAACCAGCAAATCTCCATTGAAATCTGCTGCAAGATACACTGACATGGGTTCTCCAAAGTCTGAAGTTCCATGTTAAGGGTCCATCATCTTCTATACTTGCTCCATATTTTTTGTGTGTGTGTAGTAATTCCTAAATCAGTCCGGACATCTTTCTCTTTGAATCCAAAAAGTACTAATGCACTGTCTCTTGCAGTATTGTTGTGGCTGTGCCTCACTCACGCAGGTTGTTGCATGACAGAAGTTAGGAGATCCTTAAAATCACAAAATAGATGCATCAAATAAATATATTGTATTATGATAATGTCATTTTTCTTCTTTTCCATTTATCTTTTAAAGCCTTACTGACTTTAGTTGAAAGTCTTTTCGGGTCGTGTTCAAGTCGAGTCTGAAGTCGTTTATGCACCAATCGAGTCTGGAGATCTCATTTCTGCCTTGTACCAAACATACATTTACGGTAAATAATTCAGCATTACATGTACGTGAACTGCACACAGCCTTGCGCCTGCACTGTAGCCTGTCGCCTTCTCAAAGAGACAATAGTGGTGCTGAAACAAAATACAAATATGTAAATCAAGGCTATTATGTGTGTGTTTGCATGCATGTGGGCGTGCGTGTCTCATTTGTGAAGGCTGTACCCCCCAAAAAAAAGAAAAAGGATTTTGCGCAGACAGCGATGGTACCGTTGCTTTGGTTGGCAAAAGTATATAAACAAACGGATAAATAACTGAACTTCACTGTAGGTGTTGGGCTCTGCTGACACTTTTGCCATTTTGCTGGACACGTGATGGTGCGTTTCTTGTTAAACATTTGTTCTTTGGTCGTTTTCCTCCTTCACGTTATCCTTGCATATTGTCTTTACGTGACATAGTTTTTATTTTGTTTGGACCGAAGGAATGTCACCAAAAAAAAAAAAAAACATTAAAATAATAAAAAACAAAAATCAAATAAATAATGACTCCAGATGAAGTGCTTGTACCACAGCTCACAAACGAAAACACGACCGGTCACTTACTGCTAAGGCAAGTGGTCTTCACGTCTCAAGCAGCGGAAGGAAACAAACAACGACCTTCACATGGGAACACTCCGTGTGTGTGCGAGTGCGTGTTTGTGCACGTGTGTGCAGTGTCTGTATATTGCAGGGTACACGAGAGAACGCGGCCAGAGACAAAGCACGTCCACGTCGGCCACACAGTCTGTCCCCTCTTGTGTTCCCAGCATGCTCTGGGGCACACCCCCCCCCCCTTCCTCCACCTCCTCCTCCTCTGTAGTCCCTTCAGGTCAGTGTGGTGGGGGGGAGGGAGGAAGGGGGGAAGGGGGGAGGGGCGAAGGGCGTTGCAGGACGTTAACTGCCCTGGGGGCCGCTGGTGAGGAAGTAAGTTGTCATCTCCCCCTTCCCCTTCACCTTGACAACGCCCCGGCAGTCGAGCTGGTAGCCCTTGCTGGCCAGCACGTGGTACAGGTCTGTAGTCACCTGGGGAGAGGACAGGGTCACATGACACTCAGGGCTGTGTAGAATGACTAACCCTGCCTTTAAAGGTATGTTCAAAAACACATGCAACTGTCTGCGTGGTATCCCATCGAATAAGTGACTTGAAATTTGTGAATAAAGATGCTTTCTAAAAGCATGACTAGGCAAGCAAACCTACTTTAGTGGTTTTTCTTTGACTCCTCGCAGTTACATATTATGTACAGCAGGTGGCAATGTTGCTCTTATTGGGCAGTTCAGTATATTTTATTTAAAATTAACTGAAAATTTTAGAAGTCTTAATTGGGCTGGCATTTATTAATCAAACCTCACATAAAGTATGTTCTGATCCATAAACTGCATGATATTAGCAAGGGATAGCAGATTATTACTACAGCTTTGCAGCATGCCATTTATCTGCCCCTATTAGAGACTTACAGTTTTTCTCAATTGCTTCAACACAAATCCTGGAATAATTCACTATTTCGCAAATCTTCACACACAATTTTTAACATCTCACACACATTGACAGCTTTTGTGTGTTGTCTGAGGGCAAAGTTAAAAGCAGACCCAGAGGTTATAGATTTGTACCGTTGTGTTTGAATTGTTAAAGGTTGTGTGTGAAGATTTGTGTCTCAGAAAATTAGAAAACCTGTAAAGGTGGAGTCAGCGATTCTGGAGATCTTGCGAAAACACCTCATTATTAAATGCCATAGGGCATGCGCTCAAAAGCCCCCTTTCCACCTACATTGGGCACTCATTGCCAATGCAGGGTGTTGCACAGTGCACAGTGCTCAGCTGCATAGCTGCATTAACCACTGCACAGTGATCCTTTGTTAATAATGAATTAATAATGAATTAATAATTAATTCATACCTGGATGTAGTCAGGCACTCCTGTGCTGTCCATCCTGCTGGCCACGTTGACCGTGTTTCCCCAGATGTCATACTGGGGTTTCCTGGCCCCAATCACTCCTGCTACAACTGGTCCCATGTTCAGTCCTGATAACAAATTGCACAGTCACAACACCATGTTATGACACAGGCAATGTTCGGAATAGCCTCAATGTGGCTCTAATATAACCTGCTGCCATTACAGGTCAGACTGAGCACACTGGCATGTCAGACACACATGCACAAACACACGTGCACGAACACTCACTCACACACACACACACACACACACACACACACAATAATATGCACATACTGTATGTAGCCAGGCTATGTAAACAAAGAAGAGAGAAGATGGGATTACAGCACATACAAAGCAAGTAATTCTCTGCTCAGGATGTGATTATTCACCTATATATTTATATGTAAAATACACTGTAGTTGTTTGCTGCTATATAATGCTTTAAACATCTGAAGTAGCTATCGATTAACGACCAGAGATAACAAATGGACCCAGTGACCATACCCAAACTCTATTAATGGTATCTGCGCCGAGGACCGGTGTTCATAATTCCTAATAATCTCTTCTTCCACTTGTGCAATAACCTAAACACAACACGAGTAACACATTCACCTCTTGATTAATTCAGAACACACTGCATAACCTTTGTCTGCAGGGCTAGTGTGCATGCTATCCTATGTCGTGTGGAAGACAGCATCCACCCCACCTACCCGGAGCCATGTAGAAGAGAGAGAGAGAGTTGTGCCAACAGAAGTTCTTATCAGTGTTTACGTGGTATATGTATATGCAAAGCAGTTCCAGGAAGTGCTTGGTGGACAATTTAAACCGACACACACAGATACATGACTGCAATTGGTTATTAGTCAATAAATGCATTGATTTACATTTACAATATTACCAGGAACTATTACGACGTTCCACGATCCGCCATTGCTGTGAAAAAAACCTACCTATCTTCATTTGGAAGTTGTTGAAGGAGTGCTCGTTGATGTATTTCATCTGCTCTCTAAGCCTCATGGCGTAGTCCGCCAAGGCCAGGATGTGGGAGCGTCCCTCCTTGTCATAGGTGGAGTCGTTGAGGCCAGAGGCCGCCATGTAGGTGGAGCCGATGGTCTTGATCTTCTCCAGCTGACGGAACCGGTCCTCGCTGATGATCTGGAGGGGGAGGGATGGGGGGGGGGGCGGGGGGTCAGGGGAGAGACTTTAGTGGCACAGTGGGGAGAGCGGGGCGGCAATAAAGGCATAGCTATCAGACTGTAGGCTGTTGAAGGACAGTACATTGAGTCAGCTATCAGACTGTAGGCTGTTGAAGGACAGTACATTGAGTCAGCTATCAGACTGTAGGCTGTTGAAGGACAGTACGTTGAGTCAGCTATCAGACTGTAGGCTGTTGAAGGACAGTAAGTTGAGTCAGCTATCAGACTGTAG
>JAODLL010057801.1:0-18351 GCA_026546735.1 Forbesichthys agassizii | reverse complement strand
TGTGTTGGAGCAGGGAGACATCTAAAACATGCAGGGCTGTGGCTCTCCAGGACCAGGGTTCCCTACCCCTGTTCTAGAATAAAGCTATGAGGACAGTGTGCACACATGTAGAGGAGGAAAATAGAGGAAAATTCTATAATAAAGATATAAGGACAGTGTGCCTGCAGCTGTAAATGTATTTTCTACAGGATGTCTCTATTACATTTAATATTTTTTACGTCACACACTAACAATGGACAGACAGCAGGGAAGGGTTAGGCTACTGATGGAAAAATAGAGTTGTAGGAATTTAGATACATGGGTGTACAATATCCAACACGCCCCAAGAGTCCTGACCAGCACAGAGCCTAGCAACCTAGGCTAAATTATTTTAGAACAATTTTGTTAATTTATTTCAAATTGCTCAAAAGTTTACATTAGTTTAAACGTGAGCGTAATAAAAGGCCCACGCGTTTGGCCAGTGTGTGTAGTTTCATAAGAGCAGAGGAAAATGTACAGTTTAACAACGTATGAATAGGAACAGTTTTCCGACACTATAGGCTACAGGTATAACCAAGTGCGCCGTTTTATCCCCAGATTCAGGCAGACACATGAGCGCGCAGAACCATATCTGCGACGAAAGCGCGTCTCAGGGTTAACGGGTGCATTTGGTCGAAAACGCGTTCTTGCGCATTTACCTGACCAAATGATTGACCATCGCTGCGCCCGACATCACAAGAAAATCAAAAGCCTTCACCCAAAACCAACCCAAAGCGATTCAATGCCGATAACTAAAAGCCACCAGATTGGCGTTAATGTCAGTAAAACCGTAAAGAATAACCACGGATTGGTAATAATGTCCTTCATATAGGCCTGATGTTCAAATAACTCTTCAAGTTCACTCGCCCATGTCTGTCTTTAAAGCTCTCAGTCTTCACGGCACATAATTATTAAAATCCCCGGTTTGCCTCTGGAACGTGTCTGCAATGACTATGCGTGCGTAATGGCTGAAATGGTGTACTGCATTGCGTATATTTGATCAAAAATAATATTTACCGTGATATCTGTCCCAGGATCCGGACCCAGCTATCGTCGCTCTCTCGCTAACCTTCGCGCTCTACCGGGTAGGCTATCTTCGTTGCATGCTCACTCTACCCGCCTGCCTCTCAAACCGGCCTGCTCTCTCGATCCGCAGAGGCCGCCACACCGGAGAAAGTTTTTCCCCGGGTCCTAGAGTCCAACCCAATTTTGACTACCAGAGCTGGGAAGTACTAAGATTGCGGTCAAGCCAGCCGCCGATTTAATTTGCCTGGTCAAGTGAGCCGCACATTTTTTTAGACTGCGCCTATATTGTAAACATTACCGTACTTGCAAAGATCGTCCTGAAAGATTCACAGAAGCATGTAGAAGCTTACAGATAGCAGCTCGCTCGCATATATTCTCTCTCCGTCTCCCCGTCTCTCTCTCTCTCTCTCTCTCTCTCTCTCTCTCTCTCTCTCTGTCTCTGTCTCTCGCTCTCTCTCATCTCAAACTCTTACAGTAATAAGCGAGAAAGCTGTTTTAGTGCAAAGTTTAAAAAAATATTCATATACATCAGCGTTCAACACTATCCCTAGTATATGTCCAAATAATATCACACTTTTACTGTAGCATTTAGGAGTAATTCAGTGGCAAACTCTTATAGTAATAGGTGAGAAAGTTATTTTACTTCAAAGTTTAAGATTATATTAAAAATAAATTATCCATAAATACAAAATAATAATCATATAGCAGTGTTCAACACTATACCTAGTATATGTCCAATTAATATCAAACACCCTTACTATAGCTTTTAGGAGTAAATCAGTGGCAAACTCTTATAGTAATGGGCGAGAAAGCTGCAAAGATACAAAGTTTAAGATAGACTAAAAACTACAATGAATGGGTCGTTATCAGGCTTCTAATACACACACTTCTTTGTTCATTAGAATCAGGTGTGTTGGAGCAGGGAGACATCTAAAACATGCAGGGCTGCGGCTCTCCAGGACCAGGGTTCCCTACCCCTGCTATAGAGGAACAGTACAGCTACAGTAAAAGTGTTTGATATTAATTGCACATATAATTAAAATAGTGGAAAACAGAGCCATATATGAATATTTTTGTGATTACAGAGAATTTCGTTTTTATTTCACCTAAAATTTGCACTTTTACAATTTCTCGCTTTTTACTATTCAGCTTTGACACTGATTTACTCCTAAATGCCACAGTAAAAGTTAATTAGACTAGTAATGAACAAAGCAAGTTTTGTCTCTTTTTGTACTTATTGATAATTTAGTTTTAAATGTATCTTAAATTTGCACTATTGCAGCTTTCCGATAACTGAAAGAGTTTACCACTGATATACTCCTTAAGGTTACAGTAAAAGTGTATAACTTTATTTGGACATATACTAGAGCTAGTGGTGAATACTGCTATATATGTTAATTTTAGTTATTTTGGATAATTCATTTTTTATACATTTTTTAACTTTGCACTAAAACAGCTTTCTCGTTTATTACTATGAGTTTGGCACTGAATTACTCCTAAATGCTACAGTAAAAGTGTTTGATATTGTTTGGACATATACTAGGGGTATAGTTGAACACTGCTTTATATGAATCATTTTGTTATCATGCATAATTACATTTTTATAAATGTTTAAACTTTGCACTAAAACAGCTTTCTCGCCTATTACTATAAGAGTTTGCCACTGAATTACTCCTAAATGCTACAGTAAAAGTGTTTGATATTGTTTGGACATATACTAGGGATAGTGTTGAACACTGATATATATGAATATTTTTGTAATTATGGATCATTCATTTTTAATTAATTTTTTCAGTGCCGCAATCACTCCCCACGCAGGAACGTACCCTGGCAATTTCCTCCACATAGGAATGCGGCTTTCTCCTTTCCGGTGCGAGGTTTCCTATGCCACGCAACCCCATCAGCTGGTGCCAGTTTGTTGCACCTCGTTTGACGAAGCACTGACTAGCAACCTTGTATAATATTGATACCTGATTAAACCAGTCTTGTACTGCCTCCCTGCTGTCTGCCTGTCTGTTACTGCGCCTGAGCCCCTCGCGACACAATAGTGTGACAGAACAAACTGGCCGCTATGGACTCAGCAGAAGCAGAGGCACTCTGTCACAGCATAGCCCAGCAAGGGGCGCTACCCAGCCATACAACAAACATGTGCGGAACTTTCTACACTCGATGGGAGTGTTGCCGCCCTGTAAACAAGGCAAGCAAAGGCTCTAGCTCGACCAGTGGCCCCACCGCCACCCAACGCCCCATCACCTTCCCCGATGCCAACCAGCTCTGTCCCGGACCACGAACCCTTTGTACCGGCTCCCACCCCGTACAGTGGCGACATTAGGGCGTGCAGCGCCTTCCTGGTGTAATGTGAAGTGGTCTTAAAACAACAGCTACGCTCCAATGCCATCGATGGAGCAAGGGTAGGCTACCTTACCAACTGCCTCCGCGGCCCCGCCCTGGCCTGGGCCACAGCGGTCTGGAGGAGACAGCCGGACTTTTGTGACTCCTACGCGGACTTCGTAGACGAGATGCGCCGCGTTTTTGACCACCCAGTCAGCGGTGAGGAGGCGGCTGACCTCCTGTTGGTGCTGCGTCAGGGCGTGTGTAGTACCGCAGTAATGGCAGTGGAGTTCCGTACCCTCACTGCCGGGAGCGGATGGAACGACACGGCGTTGAAGACGGTGTTTCTGAAGGCCCTCGACATGCATGCTATGGTCTATAGACTATAGTCTCCGCAGGAGAGCCACTTGACCTGGAACAGACCATAGCAAAGGCCATACGCCTCCTCCTAACTTCCTGCGCACACGCAGACAGGAGAAAGTGCCGCATCACTCCACTGCCGCCACGTCTCCCAGCACCGGTAAGCAAAGGCCAACCGCCCCTCAGCGGGATGTCCCCCCACAAGTCCGGACCAGCAAACCCACCCAACCAGGACCGGAACCCATGTTGGTGGACCGGGCCCGCCTCCCGTCGACGGAGAGAAGCAGACGTCTGCGCGTCGCGTCCTGCCCTATCGAAGCGGCAAAAGACCAGGCCCGGGTCTCCCCGACGCCCCTACCTTTAGGCCACTGTCATACACGGACACGTAGCCAGTCCCTCCCGGCGTTGATCGACTCCAGAGCCGACGCCAGCTTCATCGATGCGGAGGTGGCACAACGAATGGGCATTCCTCTGGAGCCTCTACCGGTCCCCCAGGCTGTGCGTGCCTTGGATGGGCAGCTTATGGCGCAGGTGAAGCAATGAACCAGCCCAATCTCGCTGATGTTGTCCGGCAACCATCGCGAGACCATCAGCTTGTACGTCATGGCTTGCCCTTTCTCCCCCCTGCTGCTGGGACACCCGTGGCTACGCCAACATAACCCTCAGATAGACTTGACCTCGGGACGCGTCACGGCCTGGAGTCCATCTTGTCACTCGTCCTGTCTGAGGTCAGCACTACCGACCACGTCGTTATCGGCTCCACCCAGCCCTCCGGACCTCTCCCTAGTGCCAAAGAGATATCATGACCTCGGGGAGGTCTTCAGTAAGTCCCGGGCCGCCTCGTTGCCCCCACACCGGCCCTATGACATCGCCATCGACCTGCTTCCAGGCGCCCCCTTGCCTCACAGTCGATTGTACAACATCTCCGGCCTGGAACAAGCGGCGATGGTGTCCTATGTCCAGGACTCCCTGACGGCCGGAGTTATCCGCCCTTCAACCTCCCCGCTCGGGGCGGGGTTTTCCCTTCGTGGGAAAGAGGGACGGCTCTCTGAGGCCTTGTATAGACTTCCGGGAGCTTAACGCCATCACCGTTCGTAACAACTACCCACTCCCGCTCGTCGACTCAACCCTCACCCCTCTCCACGGCGCTACCATCTTCACATGCCTGGACCTGCGCAACGCCTACTATCTGGTGAGGGTCCGCGAAGGCGATGAATGGAAGACGGCGTTCAAGACACCCATAGGCCATTTCGAATACTTTGTCATGCCCTTTGGCCTTATGAACGCCCTCGTCGTCTTCCAGAAACTCGTCAATGACGTACTGAGGGACATGCTGCAGCAGTTCGTGGTGGTGTACCTGGATGACATCCTTGTCTTTTCCAAGACCCTCAAGGAACACACCCGCCATGTCTACCAGGTGCTTCAGCTACTGCTGGAGAATCGTCTGTTCGTAAAGGCAGAGAAATGCCTATTCGACGCTTCGTCCATCTCCTTTCTAGGCTACGTCCTGGAGGCCGGCCAGGTCCGCATGGACCCTGCCAAGGAACTGGCACCCAGTGGCCAACCCCCACCAACCGGAGGGACCTCCAGTGATTCCTCGGCTTTGCAAACTTCTATCCCCGGTTAATCTAGAACTACAGTCGCCTAGCTATGCCCCTCACGTACCTCACCTCGACCTCACGGCCCTGCCTCTGCTCACCGAAGGCGGCTGAAGCGTTCGCCCTGCTCAAGTCCCGCTTCGTGTCAGCTCCTGTCCTTGTCCACCCCACCTACACCTGCCTTTTGTGGTAGAGGTAGATGCATCTGACACGGACGTGGTGGCCGTGTTGTCCCAGCAGCCAGCCACCGACGCCAAATTGCACCCCTGCGCGTTCTTCTCGAGGAAACTCACGGCCGCGGAACGCCACTTTGACGTCGGGCGACAGGGAGCTGCTGGCCGTGAAGCTGGCCCTTGAGGAGTGGCGTCACTGGTTGGAGGGAGCTGTTCACCCGTTCGTGGTTTGGTCAGACCACAAGAACCGGCATTACCTCTGAACAGCCAAACAACAGGCCCATCTGGACTGTCAGTCCAGATGGGCCTTGTTCCTCAGCCGGTTTAACTTTGTCATCACCTACCGGCCCGGCTCCAGGAACACCAAACCAGAAGTCCTCTCCCGGTAGTACTCCAAACAAGAAGCGCTGGAGGAACCAGCCACGATCCTGCCCCCCAACTGTGTCGTGGGCATGTTGACATGGGAGATAGAGAGGAAGGCGGGTCCGGGGAGAGAGAGTCACTAGAGCGGTGAACAGTCGTTGTCGGTGGTGGCGCGCGCTCCCGTGGTCATGCGCAGGACACAGACCTTACAATACCCAACCAAACCAACCACCAAACCAAAAAGCACCACCAGGAAGTGCAACCAAAATGCACAACCCAGGTGCCAAACCCAACCAACCAACCAACCAACCAACTAACCAATATAGATCACCAGGAAGTGCAACCAAAATGCGCAACCCAGCTGCAAAACCTACCAACCAACCAACCATCCACCAACCTATCCCAGCGCCAGCTGTCGGAACCTGAAAACCGACCAAATGGCCCAACAACCTAACGTCAGTCGACCGATTAACCAAAATATCCAACCAACCAACTGCCCATATCCTCCAACTAGCGCGTTCACCAATTAACAAAATAACTCCCCCCTCCTAACAAAGTAAATAGCACCAGCGATGGGGATCCGGCCAAAATGAAAATAAGGCAGGAACACAGACTGGGCCAACCACGTCATGGGCCGTTGGACACAGAGGTTCCCCCGAATATACCAAAACATAAATCCCCTAAACTGACCAAAAACAAGCCGCGAAAACTGGACTACCGGATCCACCATCTAAAAGAACAAAGATTTAAAAATTATGACAAAACATCACTAAACAAGATCCCGGACGAGCCCCCATGTTACGGCCTGGCTCAAGGACCGTAAACCAAACAAACTAAACAAACCAAACACTTAACTAACAAACATAATAACAATAAAATGAGGTGTGAATGTCTGTAGGTGTAAGTACTGAATATATGTGGTGCTTGTTGCATGCTAACCAAACTAAGAACTAACAAAAGACGCTAACCAAACAATCTAAGCAACAAACCAAACCAAACTTTGTAAAAATGGCATGAGACAATATGTTTTACCTGAGTTGTTGGATAGGAAACTGTTTAAATAAAAAATCTCTACTGGACTATAACCTCTGGGTGTTCGTAACAGTCATGTAATGAATTCCCATTTTGTATCAAATGTAATTTTTCCGTGATAGTTGTGTCTCTGTAATTACATTGTGTTCATTCATTCTAATTGTGCTTACTAATTGACTGAAATGTTTACCAATATTTCTTGTAAATAAATGGAATTGTTTGAATTCTATCATATGGTTGTTTCAATCTTTTTACTAAGAAAGGATTCATCTATCTGGTTAGAGTGTCATGGACAGCACTGATGCTGTCATTCTGTTGCTAGCTAATCCTATAAATACTGGATTTAGGACCATGGAGAGCACTCACATAAGAGCCATATGTGCCAGTTATAAGAGTGTCTGTTAAAGTGTTGATGGCTAGAACATTTATTTTCCCCCATGATTTGACACTTTATATGGCTTCTATAGGCCTATTTGAGTAACTTTCAAATGCCATGTCATGCGGCACACTTTTCAGAATTTTTTTGATAAGCCTTTTAGCATCAGTCTAATCCGTTTATCATTGGAGCCAAATATGCTGCATGTATTTGTGTTGCTGGCTAGTAAATTTATGTTGCCCCATAATTTGACACTTTATATGGCTTCTATATGCCTATTTGAGTAACTTTCAAATGCCATGTCATGCGGCACACTCTCCAGAATTTTTTTTATAAGCCTTTTAGCATCAGTCTCATCCGCTTATCATTGGAGCCAAATATGCTGCACATATTTGTGTTGCTGGCTAGTATATTTATGTTCCCCCGTGATTTGACACTGTATATGGCTTCTATAGGCCTATTTGAGTAACTTTCAAATGCCATGTCATGCGGCACACTCTCCAGCATGTTTTTTATCAGCCTTTTAGCATCAGTCCCATCCGAAAGTGTCTGTACATTTATGATATATATTATATTGCCTACATTAATGAAATTAACAATTACATTTAATTTTTAAGTTAATTGCTCCTTGCATTCAAAAAACATAAAGCAATATCATGAAATATTTGTGAATTACTGTCTGTACAATGAATTATACACAATTCAATATATTGACATTGGCTATTTTATTTTGAAGGCTCACTTATTACGTGACGATAATGACGTAATCGATAGTGTTGCTGAAAGAACACAAGTCATGTTATTAACCGCGACAGCCCTAACCACAGCCGTGACATATTGTATCTTTGGATTGTCCATTGCTTTTTAATAAATTTCTCTATTATTCCTAACACTTTTGAGTCCTCCTTTATTCTTTCTGGCTAAATTAGTAATACGTAACACAGCCTTTCGATGTTATGAACCATAGATTATGAATGTATTTTTACGGAGCTTCAAACCTAGACCTGCGTGAAAACACTGCCGATTCACTTGAACTCGTAAGCTCATGACAGTGAGGGCGAATCTCTGAAAAGTGGGTGTCGTAAACGCAGCTCTGAAGATTCGCGCTTTCGAACCGCACGTTTCAAAACGTATTTTGCCAACACAAACAGAAAGATTCAACCTTTCGAACTGCAAGTTTCAACGTTTCAAAACGTTTTGCGAGCATATGCGCCCCGTTTTTCAGAACAACATTTACGAGGTTTCAAACCATGAAAACAAGCAAATGTGCCGGGAGAAGTTTGAAACTCTGAAAATGTGTATTCGTAACACCTTAAAACGATAGCTACGGTGATACAGAAAGAAAACTGAAATACAAAGTAGTGTTTTCAGAAATTGGAAAACAATTTCAGAGATTTGAATTATTTTTTAGTGCATTCAAATTCGATTTTGAGGTTTCAGTCTAGGTTACAACCTTTCTAACCTTATTGTTTCGGTTTCGAATCATGGCAGGATATTCATCCCATATATATCCAACCTACTCAAAAATCCAAAAAATGTTTCCGCAAACATTGGTTGCTGGTCTGATGGACCTCAGACAATTTTTGGCATTTTAAATCAATAAAAATGAGGTAAAACTACTTCAGGATGTTTAATTAGTTCTAATTACAAACAATAAATTCAGCATTTATGGTAAATGTTAGTTTTTTACATTTTTTTATTTAGGAAATTATATAATATAGTACTGCCCAATTAATATTTTAGTTAATTATGATATTTTGGCATTTTTGTCTATAATTCAAATTCAAGTTGAAACTAATTATGACCTGAACCAAACAATTCAAGATCAACTATACATTCGCAGGAACCGCTGAAAGCCAGGACGTGTTAGAAAGGATAGATGACGCAGCACTGTTGTTTTTCCTTCAGTCACACTACTTGTCAAGATCGAGCTTGCATATTGGACTTGAATATGTGCACCCTGTTAACATGAGGAAAGTTTGTCACACCACATCCGTTGTGTTGCCTGTTAATTGTTTGTTTTTGGTGAGTGTAAATTATCAAATAATATTATGAAGCATTGTGAAACATGACCGATGGTACAGATGTTGTATCACAAGTTAATCTGCGTGCTGCACTCTGCTAGATAGAAACGGTCAACTGCGTTCGAGCTGCGGTGTCAACAAACAACGCCGACTGTTTCACGTGTTGTAGCATATGTAGTAGTATAAATATTAAAGACGATCATGACACAAATATGATTGACAACATTTAACGATTTATTTACGTTTGCTGTGTTTCGAACAGGCATCGTCACCTACATGGTCGGTCATGGCCATAGATTCACCCGCCACGCCTACGTCGCATCTGGAAATATCACCAGTTAACATGGTCACCACTTAAACCGTAACACAGGTGTTGTGCCAAAAATTGATTTCCTGACAGAAAGTGATTTTGCGCTCTCCCGCGGAAGGGTGAAATCACTTTTAGGAAAGCTGAAATGTGCATTGTGGCTCGTATTGGAATAGTTAACAGGTATAAAGGTCTGATTGAGCTATAAACTACCTAATATAACCACCATGCATTAAAGCAAGTAATTTTGAGGCAGAAACAGCCTGTGTGTCACAAGTTAGAGGCTGAAATCACGTTTTGGCAAGCAGAAATGTGCATTATGGCTCGTATTGGCTCTTCAAAGGATGTAAATACACAAAAAGGACTGGTTGAGCCATAAGTTATAACCTATGTAATATAACCATCGTGAAATTAGCAAAATTTACTTGTTTACGATTTCAACTGGTAAAAAAGACTGAATTGGTTATTCATATGACAATTTTTTTACAAGAAGCATAAGTGTCACAAAGACACGCCTCTGCTATTATCGTAGACAATGACTCAGATTAATTCGCACGTTTTGACTTACTGATCAAGAAAACAGAAGCTTTAGGCTATCGATTCAGCTTTAACAGTCTGCCGTTCGCGGTAGCGCGCAAAATCACTTTCTGTCAGGAAATCACTTTTTGGCACAACACCTGTTCTCACTCTTCCACACGATCAATTCCTTCAGCGTGATCAATGTCGTCATTGGTGCAAGTGTTTACAGAGTCGACAAAATCAGCAACGACTGTGCGTTGCTCACCCAGCGCTACACCTGAAGACTACCCTGCTGAAAAAAACAATAGGAACCATTACAGATTGATGGTTTCTATTGGTTTCCATTAGAGGTGTATCAAAATACAGAAAAATATTTTTTATTACAAAAATGTAATATTATTTTCTATTATTGTTATATTTATTTAATTATTTATACGTTTCTTTATTTATTTATTTATACCTTTATATATTTTATTTATTTTTCCTTACGGCAGCCCTGGTCCTCCATAAGGCTACTACCCATTCTTTGAGAAATAGACACACCTGAAGCAAAACTTTTGGACAAACATGGAGATCTTTATTGGCTATTTATACATATGTCAAAAACACAGTAGTATATTATATAGTTCTATGGTAATATACTACCGATAATAAATAAATAAATAACCATGTTTAAAATGTTTAAATTAAAAAATATTCAATGTATATTGAGAGTAAAGTTAAGGACAACTTATCTTCCTTCTACTGTACAAATATTACATTAATTTGTAAAAAAAAGTTTTTTTTCTATTTCATTTCACTTTTAAAATTAAACATATTATTCAGATGATTTTCTAAAAACCTTTGTAAAAAAATATAACATTTTTAATTTATAGTTTGTGTCTGGTAATACAACAACCAAAAAAGTGTTATGCAATCTATGTTGTCAGCACAGGCCTCATGGGCTAATTCAAGGGGGGCCTAATGATGGTTTACAGTGGGCAAGACGACAGATGGGCTTTCCCACAGTAAGCCCACATAGGGGCCTCAAAGGGAAGATTTCTGTGTGCCCCATGTGGGTGAAATGTGGGCAAGACCACAAGGAGCCCCATGTGGGCTAACTGTGGGCCAGAATTTTTAATTCTAAATTATTACAATTTTCTGTCCATTAACATGTTTAGAATAAATGTAAAAAAAATACCACAGGTCAAATACTTGGAAAAATTTTGAAATTTGTCAAATTTGCAAGGGGTGGTCAATTGGACAAAAGCCATTTTGTTTGAATTTTAATTTCTTGTATGTCTTGCACTATTTGTATTTTCTCACACATCTTCTTTTCAATCATACAGTTTAGAGTCTGGAAGTTGGGAAATTAAATTCTATTCATTTTGCCAAGAATATGTACTACAGCCAATTTAAAGTAAATGTAAATTTGCTACAGTGGGTTCTTGAGGGTTGTTCAGGGAGAATCAGACTCACAAATAGCCTATGACATTTCCATTCAATTCCCATCCTTCAATTTCCATAGCAAGTTAACCTAGTGCTTTTTGTGTTATTTACCTCGTTTTATATCCTAAAAATCAAGAAATATCAATCACATGCCTTGTAAAGTATTGGTAATTATTAATGCTGCTGGGTTTCAATGGTAGATCAGTATTCTGTTCTAAGCATATGACTATATCAGATGGTTCTAAGGTATTCTAATATACATGTTTGACTAATTTCCTAAGATTTACAAACTGTCCACACATCAATGGCTGTATTCATTTATTTATTTCTTGCTAGTTTTTAAGGCTTACAGCCACAACCACTCCACTTCTAAAGCATAGCCTACATCTGTGCTCATCAACAACTCACACATGAAGAGCATTGGTGTACTGTACTGACTTAAAGAGTCAAAGTGCCTGCTGGTCAGTACTTCGGCTTCATAACATTACCCACAATTGAATAAAAGCATATATACACAAAAAGATATCAAACAAATTTTTCTTTTTAATTAAGCCTCAAATTCTCTGATGGCATTAAGGAAAGAAAAAAAAAAAAGCTGAACTATTTCATTCAACTATAAACCCCCCCTCTTAAGCATTTGTAGTGAAATTGGCCCCACCACAAAGTTTTCTGTTTAATACGAAAGGATTCCAGTCATTGCGCACGAGTCACCACAGCTAGAAGTCTGCTCATGTGATTACCATGAACAGCGTAGTGCAGTAGACAAGGAATTACAGCCATTTACTCTGCATCCCTATGCGAGATTGAAACCTTGATTATGATCTATAGCCTTCAGGAGCTTGTCTTGTAGGGTCTCTCGACATGTGTACTTGGGCAGATCCAGCAAGTTAAAGCAGGTATGTGCAACAGGCAGGTAGTGCTCTCCTCCACCAGTAGGCTGGATCACCAGCTTCAGGTTCTTCATGCCCAGGATGGGTATACGGTCACTTCCTGTGAGAAACACTGAAGACAAAATGCATGGCGTTACTGTGGCAGCTGTACTGTACAACAAAAGCCAAGTTTTAAATCGCCAACCCAAACATAAGAGCATGACTTACAGAGAAAGAGTTTCTTCTTTTCCAAAGGAAGTGTGTGAAAGACTTCCCAAAATAATTTGATGGTTGGATGATCGGCCCAGTACTCTCCTTTGTATTCAGTAGTCTGATGAAATAAAATGAAGCACATTAAACACTGAACAGGCCTATTTATGATTGTGTGGGACTTAACAAATCTTGATAACATTATGTATGCATTTTTAGGTTTGTATTACTTTGTCACTATAGTAATCGGCATCTCCAAAACATTTTTATCTTTTAGGTGGTTACATCACACAATTGCAAAATATATATTATGGTAGTAATTTGACTCTCAGAACACTGTTTCAAAAGTATAATAAAACTAGAAAATGATTAAGTGAAGAGAGGAATAAAAAATAATAAAACAGTACACACCAAAATGTGCACAGTTTTAAAGTGGAGATTAGGTCAAACATTTATATTGGAGTATTTAAAAATAAAAATAAAAGAATAAAGTGTTTGACAAATACCTTTTCAAGCTCTTTCCAGTCATAGTTGGTGTTTCCAATCACCATGGCTTGCAGTTCATTTGGCTGGAACAGCTCCAGAACCTTTCCACCACAAACTTTGTGGAACCCAGAATAGAAGGACTCAAAAAGGGGAGCGACTGACCGGTTGAAAATGTAATCAACATAAGCATTGACAAATTCCTGCCTGCAAAAAGGCAAACATCTTATTTTAATGATCTTACATATAATTAAAAAACAAAGAATAAAAGACAATTACAAGTATTTCAATAGAAAACAAGTTAATAATTCATCTGTGAATTAAATAAAAAGTATAAATAACAAATAAATAATAGCCGAAGACAAATTACCTGTTGGATTTATTAACATTGATATCCTCACCATTAGGGACAAGTTCTAAAACGTCAGTTGCACCAAAATATTCTTCTGTAACCTAAGAAATTCCACATGATATTATACAGTATGAGACATCACAGCACTATTCATTATGTATTGTGTTGCACGCAAAACCACGTCTACTGTATCTAGTCTACAATCTACCTACTGTGAAGTTTAAACAGAATGTTTCCTCAATGTCGTCTTCTGTGTAGTCCAGCAGTTGCTGTAGACTCCTAGTTTTTATGAAGGAAAAACACTGGTTTTAGGATACATTCTATGTCACTGGATAGCATGTACAATCTCTATCAAAGCCACTGAACAGAGGTTAATGCTGACATGTTACCACATTGAAACGCTTTCAATTCAGAGTTCCCAGATGCTTTCAGAACAGTAGAGGCAGAGGAAGATGCATCAGGAAGATGGTTTTAACCAGGATATCACATTGGCAATACCAAGGTAACGTAGAGCACATACTGTATGCCAAGAAGACACATCTGTTGACTGATCCTTGATCTGACCTTCCAACATCAGGCATGAGCTCCTTCAGGTCATCAATGGTTGGGTTCCTTTTCAGAAGCTTCTTGTACAGGGCCACTGGGAAGTGCAGCTCCACTATGGTGAGGTTGTAGATGGCCAGGCCACAGATAACCCCAATGAGGTTGAACAAGTCAATGTCCTCAAAGGTCTGGATGGGACAGGTCTCATCATTCACAGAACACAAAGCTGACCAGTGTCACAAATCAACTCTATACTAGTTGTACCTTGTTTGAAAACCAGATGAGTCGGGATTCCTCATAGTAGCGAAACATGCCGTACTTTGGATCCAGCAGTTCTCTCATTATCAGAAGGAAGAACTCTTTCCTCACACCACCTGCATCAACTGCCTCCTCGCCTACAAATATCACCTGCCACGAACAACGCATTAACAGTAATAATCTGCGTAACGTGAACAATAACACCATAGAGCTAGTACATTATATTATATATACATATTACACATTATATGACTCCCTTCCCCACTGCCGCAGAAAAAGTTTAAGTTACTTTGAGTGGTTTCTTGTAGTCAACGTTTGCAGACTTTCTGAGAACCTCCATGGTGTCTCCTACGATGTTTTCTCTTCGGACGATGAGGATGAGACAGGGGTGAGCCAGAGGGGCAGACTCCACCACAGGAAGGAACATAGAGCTGAAGTTCTCCCTCTGTGCCTGGTCCACAGCCATCTGGCATTTTATTGAGATGAGATATTATTTATTCAAGAGCTCTTTATGGATCAGAAGAACAGAATCCATATACAGTATTTATTACCTGCATTTGCATGACAGCATCAGTTTGGAGCAGAGTGGTCTTTGCCTGGGCATCGAACACAAAGGCATATCTGCACAAGGTGACTGGCCCACTGTGCCCCTGTAAACCATCCGTGAACATTTTGACACATGTAGTCGTGTACGGACTTGAACCAACTGACACTTGTCAAGTACCGTGTTCATGTGGACTCACCAAAGGGAACATCTGTTGCTGGACCCAAGTGACGTAGTCATTTCTGATGTCTATCAGCTCATCCAACTCGTGGATGTAGAATTTATCATACTGTATGATGTGTCCCGCCCTCTCACTCACCTAAGCAATCAGAAGCAGCCATTACCAATCAACCCAGAAGATGACACGCATGATATTTAAAGGGTTCATATTCTAGGGCTGTCTGAATGTTATTGCAATTAATCGCATGCTTTACGTAATTAATTGCAATTAATAAATTGATATTTTTGAAAATGTAACCTACATGTTTTATAAGTGATTTTAATAACAAGATATGTTATCTTTGTGTAAATGTTTATTTTATTTTTAAATAAATACAAATTCATAAAGCTGGCATATTTAGTTATAAAAATATATAACACATTTGTGTTACATTTTGAATATGTAAAAATATGCAATATATTAATTGCCATTAATTGCGTAAAGCGTGCGATATCGCAATAAAAAAAGACATACAGTAGTGGAGTCAGGATGACATCACACTCCCTCAGTGTGTGTTGTAACCCAGGCTCCTTCGTTCTTGGTTTTCATAGCCGGGCCTGTCACCCGTGAATTAGCCACTTGAACCTCCCTCACCGTGTGGAGGACCTCCAACAGCCGGAGTGACGTGTCCAGGAAGCAGGTGAAAATCCTCTGCTCCGTGTGAGGGATGCCCACCTTGTGCATCCTGAGAAGATACACAACCACATCCTTGTACAACTCCACTAGTCTCTGGAAGACCGGGCCATCAAATGAGGACCACCAGTTACCTAGAACAAATACAACTCAATGACATCAGAAGTCTCAAACTCGTTATTGGCCCAGGGGCCCTCCAAATAATGTGTGTGGCCCCTACATAACATTGATGGTGCACCTACCCAACACCTTGAGTGGAGCTTCTTTTAAACTGATGACTGATTTAGCAAAGGGGATAGCGAGAGTCACATATGTTTTTGAGTCACTGAACAGAGGGCATTCAGGCAGAGTGAGGTAGAGTCTCAGAGCTTCAATGTCTGGAGGACAGTTGCTCAATCTGGGAATAAGGTTCTTTTCTAGACTGGCAGCAATCTGACAGATAGAAAAATAATAATAATTACAATACAAACATTTTGGGAGGGTGAAATATTTTGTGTTTATGGAACATCAACAATGCAATGCATAGAGTACTCACAAGCTGTACTATTTCTGTGTGATCTGGCTGAATCACTTTATGAAATAGGAGGCGAGCCATGTTTATATCCACCCCGGAACATTTGCTACTGGTGTTGTAGTGATCTGGATGACTGTGTGACACACATTTAAGAACCAAATTGTTTAGATCGCATTATAGATCAAAATCAAAAAAGGAACTAAAAAAAAAAACATGCAATCTTTCAGCATTTCAGTAAAAGCAGAAGATGTGTATGCTCATTTCAATACATTATAAGCATTTAACTCCAGATACAAAAGGATTTTCACATATATTATCATCACAGCTGAAAGTGAAATACATACGAAATGTACTGTAATTACCTCAAAGCCAGGAAGGAAGCATTCAGACAACTTGCAGAGGAAAACACCAGATCAATCTCACTGAGGATATATAAAACAAATAATGATTGACTCAAATACTGCCATCTAGAAAAACTGTATTAATGACATACCACACATATGTACAAATCAAATATTGAAATGTATTCTAGTAATTTAATTGTTGGGAGGGTTTTACTTGTAGATCTCTGGTGGAGGTCTTCCTTGAGAGTGGCTCAGCCATCTGTCAATGACGTCAGGGGTCAAGGTGCATATTTTCTGATTAGTGTCCTTTATACTGACGTCATTTGGCACATGGTTATTCTGAGGTACAAGATCAAATACAGTTTAACATAAGAGCACTGCCATTAGTTCTTACCTTTTTTCAGCTAAGGGCCAAAAACCTAAATATTCACATGGTTTCCTCTGGTATGCAATTACAAAATAACTATTATATCAATTAATATAAACAACAACTACAATAATAATAATAATAATAATAATAATAATAATTATTATTATTATTATTATTATTATTATTATTATTATTATACAAGTCAAACTATATAACTATTAATTTCATGAGCACACATTTGGAAATGATTATAAAATAAACCAGAAAATAATGTTGCCAACAGCTCAAGTTTATATTCATATTCATATTCAAGACACTAGGAAAATACTGTATAATGAAACTACGTGGAAGGAAATGCTTTGTAAACCTACATTAGGAGTATAATAATGTGCAAAGCTCTGATCTCCTCCGGCATAGATTGTCTTAATACAGAATTCCAGCGCTGTATCTATTTAAACAAAAAAGACAATTGTCAGGGTGACAACTAAACACATACTTTAGTGCCATCTATGTGAAGGCATCCTTTAAAAAAAAAAAAAATATCCGTCTGTATTATGGAATTTAAAATGTAGTTACAAATCCACAGATGGTTATTTCAGCATATCTGTGTCAAAGCCTCATCTTTCTTCAGTCACACAGAACTATGAATGTGAAAGTGATGCACAATCCATGCTGTTATAGAACTAAAAACTCCTGGGCATAATCTGCTTCATAGCCTCCTTTTGCTATAGCTAATAGTAGCCATGTTCCTCACCTGTATTTTCTGGCACTGCACAAGTGGATTCTACCCAGGGTCCTTTGACAGGTGCTGGGCTTTTTCTATTGCATGTTGAGCGTGTACCTAGCTGGCCATTTCCCCCAAGCCCAAATGAGTCTATCTTTGCAGAAGTGGGGACGAAGGCCAAAGTATGTTGCCTTTAAAGGGCAAACAGAGTCAGACTACAAAATTGAGATTTTATGACAACGATTTCATTTAAAATGTACCTATTCCTAAACTGTATCTATTATTTTACATGGGACATTCCTCTTGTAATTCTTCAAAGTTACAACACAAAGAAAACAAAGGATAAATTCACATCAAAACTCTAAAAATGTATACATTGTGAAATGTACCTTCCACATGCAATCTGTGTGACTACATTTCCCATGAGCTCAAACACTTTTCTTGGATTGATCTCATGGTTTGTAGAATTATGTCCAAGCTGGCCGTAACCTCCTGCACCAAATGTAAAAACACCTCCTTCCTGCAAAATCACGGAAAACACAAATTATTCTATTTCTATGGACATTAGGCACTACAGGACCAAATGCTCTCAAATAATATTCTAATGAGCATTTACTAAGAAAATATAGAATGGGAATATGGGAATATAGAAATTGATAGGCTTGGTCAGAAAACCAGCTATCTAGCAGTTAGTACAAGACATTACTAAGATATATATATATATATATATAT
>JAODLL010057790.1:0-18356 GCA_026546735.1 Forbesichthys agassizii | reverse complement strand
TCTCTCTCTCTCTCTCTCTCTCTCTCTCTCTCTCTCTCTCTCTCTCTCTCTCTCTCTCTCTCTCCCTCACTCTCTCTTACTTGCACGCACACACACACACACACACACATTCACACACTGAATGTACATCTGGGACAAGACTACAGTAACTCTCTCCTGTGTACTGTATCTGTACTTTGCCTCTGTCAACACACACACACATACGTACACACACACGCACTCACACACACACACACACACACACACACACACACACACACACATAAACCACCCAGTCTAATCACAGCAAAGCCTTTATCTGAGAATGGTGCTAAGCTGTGAATGTGTGTGTGTGTGTGTGAGTGAGTGAGTGTTTAGCTTGGCAGGTTGCCAGTGGAGCAGACCCAAGCCAAATTTGACTCCGCAAAGGCAGCCACGCGCCACGCTCCCCAAGCCAGCCGTGTGTGCACGTTATAGCTAGAGCAGTGCACGTTATAGCTAGGGCTTGTGTATTTACACACTCTGTCCTGTATACGCTACATAATATATGCGTTAATAACCTGCGTGTGTGTGTCATGTTAACACCTCACTCACACCTATAGAGTAGCACACCCAGCGATCCAATATGACTTGCAAACCACTTACAGTACATGTATGTTCTCAAGAGTGTGCATGAGCACATGCATCGACTAAAAAGCATAGGTGATGTTTGTACTTGAGGCGAGCTTAAAATTAAATGAAATAAAAAGAGTCCCACTTTATAATGAACACATTTTAGTCACACAAAGCCTCATATGAATGACACCGCTGTTATGGTGCAGAACCTATGTAACGTTACCCAATCATGTTTTTCGCGCTTTATCAAAATCTGACAGACAATGATATCCAGTACATGCTACAGGTGTGTACTGACCAACGCACAAAACACTGTTTGCCAGATTGTACTTGTTCACGTGTACATGTGAAATTAAAACGTATAGATGCTGTACCCATCTCTGAAAGGTAATTGAAAACCTGTTATGTAACAAAACACAGTACACAAAAGCAAGCAGTGAGAATGATTGTGTGTGTCAAGGAGAAGGTTATAAACAGGAGAGTAATAAAATAGTTTCCCTTTCTAAGGCCATCGTGCCACTGGGTTAGTGTTACCAGGCCAAATCCTTTCTCTTCCCAGATAAGAGATCGCTGCTATCACATCTCAACACACCTTAAACCAGTTAAATCCTCCCATGATCGAATAGCGGCCCCATAGACCTTGTATAACACCCAACTACCCCACAAACACACGGAAATACACAAAAACAATCACACCCCCACACACACACACACACACACACACACACACACACACGCATGCATATTACCCACAAATATTTGGGATATAGTCATCTTTTAAAAGAAGAAACCATCAGGACTGAAATATACTCATTGACACATGCACACACAAACACAGACACACACACAAACACACTCATGCAAGGCCATACAAGAAGCCCAATACATCCAAATTACACAGTATTGGGGATCAGTCACACATGCTTGACTCACACATTATACCCAAACAAAACATATATATTCAATCAAGTATGTACACACACATAGAGTACACAAATGGCACTCAAATGTATGATAAATAACTGTATTCATCAAGTCAATGTTGAACTTTTCATGTTTTGTTTGAGTCATAGCTTTAGAAACTAAAAGGATCATTTTAGAAAGGGAAGCTTTAAATCTATTCTAATCTAAGAATTTCATCACCTTTATTTTCAAAGAATTATTCAAAAACTCTCTAGGAAACAAATAACTTTTTTTAAAATCAGTGCGTCATTATACGGGAAACGCAGATGCAACATAAATAGCAGGATTAATTTCAACACCTGCTAGTCTATGGAAGAACAGACACAAACCTCGAATCCCTGTAGCGTTTTGGCCTAATTACAAAACGGTTGAACGCAGTCAATTTAATTTGAACAGTGGTTATGTATCCAGTTATTAATCTGTAGTATTTATGGTTCATATGGTTGACAGCTGCAGCGTTCGGTTAGAAGGGGTGCCACTGATTAATATAGATTTTATTAGATCTCTGTTATTATACTGACATTACCGGTAAACAATAGTGTCTGGGTAGACACCTTTTAGACCTTGTGTACATTGCTCCTGGCAGAGTGATGAATGTATCAAATGCACAGGATCATAAATGTGTTTAAAGAAAAAGGTTGGTTTAAATGCTATTTTCCTCACGTCAACATAACCTTCACTTCAGACCACAACTATATTAGCCTGTTGAAACAGACATGTCCGGGTAAACACAGTTTTAGCTAATTACATCAATAAAGGAATAGTTTGAGTTAGGAGTGCCAAGGAGAATGCATTGACAATTAGTCAATATTATTGTCAATACATGTTAATCAGATTACCTAAATCAAGCAAACACTTTATTAATTTGATTAGGTTGAGTTGACCCTTTACACACATCATGTGGGGAAAGGTTCCATTCCCTGCTTGACCTGTGGTGGATGACTGCAGAGAGAGTGCCAGGTATGTGGGTTGAGGAGCAGGGCTGGGGTTATGGAAGGAGCCAAGGGCCTGGAGCTAAATCCAGGGCTTGAGGTCAGCACTGCCCCCCGTGTCCAATATGGACCCCTGAGGTCAGTTTTGTCCCACTCTTGGAGGTTCCTCCATGGTCATCTTCTGGGGGAGGAACTGCATTTGGGTGAAGACCCAGTAAGAAGGTGACTCTCCCAGTGTTAGGGGTGATAGTTGTGGTCAGTTCCATGGGGTCCAGGGGTCTGGAGGGGCCTTCAGGCAATGCTGTGGCCTGGTCATTTTGGTTTGATGGATGAGGGGGAGACGGGTTACGGCTGGTTGGCCACCACTTTAGCCCTGCTTAATCAGCAGACCTCCACAACAGACCCCATTTAACCTGCTAATGACTGCTCTCTCTCTGTCTCTCTCTCTCTCTCTCTCTCTCTGTCTCTTTCTCTCTCTCATACACACACACACGCATACACTGGACTCCTCTCACAATAGGAGCACACAAGCAGAAGGCAACATGTGGCCATATAATTGACACACACACGGACCCACACACTCACACACACGCACACACACACACACACGCACACACACACACACATTAGCAGCAGATAGGAGCTTGTGCCAACCGTGGAGGGTTGCAGATTCACATAAACAGCTTGCTGCTAGCCGCCTGTTATTGATTTGCGACTTATTAATTTGGGGACAATGCATTTGCTTGTCGACAGGACAGCTAGACATAGAATATAATTAATCTGTCACAGCTCACTTGAGCCTTCTGACTCCAGCCCCCCCCCCCAAACACTTTTCATAACAGCTCAATTCAAATCTATTGTCCACAATTGTGTCAGTTGGTTCAGCAGGTCTGTTGTCCCCCGTGACTCACTTTGTAAAACATTGTTTTAAAACATTTTCCTTTATTTAACAGTAGATAATAGTGTGTGCGTGTGCATTTGTGTGTGGTAATAGGCTAGTGTTGTATTTGTGTTGGGTTGTGTGTGTGGTTTTGGCGATATACTGTATTCTACTGTGCTATGTGTTCATACATTTGGAGTGACACAAAGTTTTGTGTTGGTGTGTGTGTCTGTGCGTGAATGTGTTAAGGGTAGGTCAACAATGATGTTTCCTGCTGTGTTAGGAATTGTCATCATGCTAATGCTCATTAGCGTAATGAAAGTTGTGAATGATAGCGGAGGTGTGAAAACCTAGGTAGGAACTGAACGTTAGCATACCGTGTGACAGATAACAGCTGACTTTGTGTATTGAACTTCCTAAGATCATTAAGTAGCCTATTACAAAATACTTGTCACAAAACATGTACTGTTACTAGCCTTGCAAACCTGCACTGGTAGATGTAGGCCATGTACTGTAAGCCATAATGACACGATGATATGTCATACTAATGTGTCAACATCATTAACAGTGAAGTAAGACAGTTAAAAGAGGGGTTTAACAGGAGTGAACTGCCTGCTGCTCAGATGACTAAGTGTTCGGTTAGTAAGAAACATTGTTATAGAGAATTTCAGTTAGTGGGAGTGTTGTGGGAGATCAGTGAAGTGAGTCTGAAGAGGCTTAAGTCTCTTGCATAAGATGGGTAATGCTGTCATTTATCATATTTATTTGTCATGTGGACATTAATACACAGCGGCTTTGGCCCGTGGCTTCAACACATCGCAATCTGACCAATTGATTTACAGCAGAGAGACTTTAGCCTTGATTTCAGACATAGCTATTACATCATTGCTGTTGAAAAACAGCTGATGTTCCCACCTACCGTTACATTGTAGACTGTTCTCTTCAATACAAGCATGCACCGCATAAAAGCGGACAGACTGGGTTTCAAAACGCAGTGGCACTGCGCATGCATTGACCTTGAGCGCTGAGCCGCATTCACATGAGGAGAAAGTAAAGTAAAACAGCCGGAGATCACACATTTGGGAACACACTTTGACCTTTAGCATAGGATGTTTCCAGTAAATACAATACAATGGGCTTTACATGTGCGAGTGAGAAAAAGATGAAGCAATAAAAGGAAGGAAAATATCGATATGTAAGTTTGGAAATATATCATATGACAGAACAAAAAAATATTAAACTAAATCAATCAATACAAATAAAATTTAACTGTATAATAACAAAGTAATTTCTTTCTATGTGATAATTGGGGTTGTAAAGCCCTTGAGACTATATTTTTTTAATGGCTGTATATAAATAAAATTGACTTGACTTGACATAATAATAATTTTAAAAAGCTGTAAACATATGCAATATTATTATACAGTAATCAATATTATTGTAATTCTAAGTTCTAACTCTAGGTTCTAACTACGTTCTAATGCTCTGATTTATTATAGATTATAGATATAGATTATACCTTCAGGTAGATTATTGAATTAAAATGTTCTGTGTAGCTTGCTAGCTTTATATCTATCTAGCTAACAATCCAGCTAGCTAGCTGACTACCCAGAGAGAAGGTCCTCCAGCGCTGATGACACACAGTCTGAATGGGCTGTGGTTTTCTCTCAAGTGGCCGTCGACTCTCTGTCTGCCAGGATACACACTCCCACATCCCAACCACACTCCCACACGCACACACAGTCCGTGCAATCTGTACAGTACATAGCCTGCACAAGATGCACACACATTCATACAAACAAACAAACACCAACACACAGACACACACACACACAAGCAACCGGATACAACCATATCCCCTCAAGTACAAAAGCAACACACACAAGCACACATACACAGGATAAAACCATAATACTGAGGAACAACCGCACACACACACACGCACACGCACACACTCACACACACACACACACACACACACACACACACACACACACACACACACACACACACACACACAGCTGGGTCCAACATGTCTTACAGCTGGGCCAGGCTGGTTTTCAAAACCACTTCCTCTGAGCTGTTCAACACGTTTTATTCATTTACTGTCAGCTCAAAGCAAGCAGGCCACTTTCACTGGAAACAGGCCTCCGTCTGTGTGTACCTGTGTGTGTAAGTGTGTGTTTGTGTGTGGGAGAGAGAGAGAGAGAGAGAGAGAGAGAGAGAGAGAGAGAGAGAGAATTTTGCATGGGCGGAGTTTTAGCAGTGTGTGTATTGCTGTCTGGGTGTGTTAATTTGTGTGTTGGGAAGATTTTATAGCGTTTTGGTAGAAAGTGAGAATGTATTAGGACTTGTGTGTTTTTGCATGGGCATGGGCAGGTGTGTGTGTGTGTGTGTGTGTCAAGAAGAATAGGTCTCTGAAATTAATTAAGAGTGTGTTTAGTGTTAAATGCTCATATTTGACGCGGCCCTGTAAGGACCACTGAAGCGTGTTTGTGTGTGTGTGTGTTTAGACAGTGTGATAACCGTCCGACAGGCTGTTTAGAGTCACCGCTAATGACTTTAAAGCTTTTACCTGAAGAGGGTTCTTCACACACACACACATACACACACACACACACACTCTCTCTCTCTCTCTCTCTCTCTCTCTCTCTCTCTCTCTCTCTCTCTCTCTCTGTCTCTGTCTGTCTTTCTCTCTCCTTACCCCTTAATGTCAGACTAGTGGTGAGGGTGTGCTCAGACATGATTGGTCAATGCTCTGTAAATATTTAGAGGAAACGGAAGGGTCCGTGGTCCGGCCTGTCGCCATGGGAGACAGATTGGCCCCTATGCTTCAGTCTGAGAGTGACCCCTGCAAACATCCCACCCACCCCCACTCACACACACACACACAAACACACACTCACAACAATCTCCGGCCTGGCTATTGCAAGCCACTAGTTTGGACGGATCAATCATACACATACATACACACACACACACGCACACACGCGCACATGCACAGGGTAGAGATTGGACAAGGTGTTGATATAGTCCCAGACCATTATCCTGTGATGACCTTTGACCTCTCCTGCGAGAGATGTGACCTCATTTTGGCCGGAGCCAAAGTTTCAACTTTGCTTCATCCAAAAAGAGGTCACTGTTTTTTTTAAAGGGACACTCGTCACCATTCTGAGTGGCGGTCACTTCTCTACCCACCCTCACACTATTCTCTGCCTCTCCCCCTACATACACACACTTTCATACATAACGGTGTTTCCAAAACTAAACCGTAAGCCTGCTCTGTGCTAACATGTTGACACCATGTTAGCATAATTCCATGCAGCAGATTTGGTGCTTGTCAGATTGTCTGAGGCAATGCCAATGTTTTTCCTGAAAATACATGAAGGTGTTTATGTATTTGTTTATTTGTCACAACAATACATTTTGCACATTGCAATAATTCTGTTCTGCCTGTTTGGTCGTTAATTTAAGCATGCCAAGATACATATTATGGTGATTAGATTTTTATTAGTTATTTCCTTATTATGGCACGATAATATGCATGGGTTGAAGTTTCCAATTACATGTAAAGCAGATTTATTCTGAGATAAAACATAATCTAAATATATTCCTTTAGTTTAATTTCCCCTGTCCAAAAGACACAGAAACATTATATAAATTATATAGCATTCATTTTCCCTGTATATACACATACCTACACACACACAATTATAAATTACTGCTATATATTGAATTATGAAGTGGTTAAAATCTATACTATAATTTATATATATATATATATATATAGTTATTAATATATATAGTTATTAACAAAATCAATAAATCAATTTAGAAAATGTATTTTCCTGTTACATATGAAGCTATTGATTCATTTATCTGTTAATGCATGTGATCACGCCCTGTAATAATGACTTATGACCTGCCGTATGTGATCATAGAATCTGATTAGTCACTTTTTCTTGTGTCATCCACAATGTGCACCAGGACAGGTTTAGCACAAATACACCGCTGCATAATCCACGCCTCTCTTTGGCTTTCATGGCAGAGTTCCTATGCGCACATGCACGCTTTTAAAAAGACATTTAAGGCCATTACCTTTCAGTACCTTCCGTTCTAATTTACCTCTCTCTTCCGTCCTGTGGCAATATATCTTCCACCCCTCAACACACACACACACACACTTCAAATACTGCTTCATCATGGTGACCCCCCACACACTGTGTCAGATTGACCCCAGGCTACCCTTCCTGTTCTTCCCCTCACCTCTCCATCACCTCCTTTTATACCTCTATTCTGCCAGTCCTTCCTTCTCCCCTAATTTACCTCCTCCCGTTTTCACTCTCTCCTTCCTCACCCATTTCCTTCTCTTGCTCCGTACCTCCCTCTTCATCTTCCTTCATGCCCCCCCACCTCTCCGTTCTCAGCCTGTAAATAAAGGCGAGCAACAGAGATGAGAAAAGCTGAACGAGTGAGTTGGTAGAGGAAAAAAGGAGAGCGACGAGAAATGCTACCGTAGCGCTTTCCAATATCCCATAATGGTCTTTCTCTCACAGTAAAACGTGTAGTGTATAAACAAGCTACTTATTGTTGAATGCATTGCTCATATATATCTTTGCCTACAATACTCTTTAGGAAATTTAGATTGGAAAATTTAAAATATTCCCAATCTTTTCTTGTCATTAATGGTGAGAAAAGTTAACATACAGTATATATAAATAATCATTTAAACCATTAACCGTTAATGTTAACTGAATCCAAGTAAAATAACAAGAAGCCCTATAAATTAGATTAAAACGTACAATAACAGTACTAGCTAGATATCCAGATGACAGTAGCCGAAAACTATGGGCATGTCTCAAACATGACAAGCATGACGCAATACGGATGTGCAGTATGTCCAGGTAGGATAATCCAATGGGTAGCATTGAATGTCAGAACATCGTGTGTCAGAATGGCTTCTGGAGTTCTCGAGATGAATCTGCATTGTGTTCAGATTGGAACAGCACCATAGCCTGCTCTCACATACTGTACATGTATGTTCTCTGTATGTTGTGGCCAAGATATACCACAAATAATCTCTTGGTTTTCAGTAATCAGCTACACTGACGGATGTAATTATCCAGTCCAAACCACTACTCCCTGTTTAATTAACCGGCCGTTGAGTTCATTTTGATTAATGTAGGTAAATGAACGTAAAATCATATTGAACGCAGCCATTATTAGTGTTACTGTACTAATCTTCTTCAATAAGTGAATGTTGTGTCATGCTGTTACGCAAATTGGCCCAGGTATTTCAAGGCCAAGCCATTCTCATACACAATGTACAGCACATGCATATTGTCTTTTAATATCTGTTATTAGCATACTGTATGCAGGCCTGTTAGCATTTCTGTGTCAATATGCCTGGTACTCTGACATGTATGTCAGTCTGTATACCAGTCAATATGTCTATGCCTGTTAGCATGTCTGTATTTGTTAGCATGTCTGTAGGCATGGTTAGCATGTATTTAATTGCCTGTCTGCAGGCAATGTTAGCATGTCTGTTGTTAGCCTGTCTGCTGGCACTGTAGGGAAAAAAAATGATGGCTCTCTTGTTAGCACTGTGTCCTCACAGCAACATAACCTGGCTAATCGCATGGTTTCCCCACCACCAAAAAGCGTTTGAGCACTGCCCTTGACCAAGGTACTTGAACTGATGTTTGTTCCTGGGCAATGCACAATGTAATCAACCCTAGTTGATCAGAAAAGGATAAATAAACGGAAATGTGTTTTTTTTTTAATGTGTGTTTAAATGCACATTTTTGTTTTATAATATTTTAGTTACATGAATTGCTCTCATGTCTTTTTTTTCTTTATCTACATGTATCAATAATGATTGCTCACCATTGTTTTGTAAAGAAGAACAAAACGTCAAAAGCAAAAACAGCTATGCTAATTTCAGATATGCTAATCTCAGCTACTGTATATTGCATCTGTGCTTCCCTTGTGACAGAATCGACCATATGCCACTGAAATGCGTGCATGTAAACATGTACCATTTCTCCTCCATCCTATCTGTATATCTATGAATCAGTTATGAGTCAAACCGGAATGTCTGTGCTCGTCTCCACAGTTTGAGTCTATCGTCTTTACAAGCATTCCTGCCTGCTGTTTACCACCACTTAACGCACTGATAATTACAGAGTGTGTGTGAGTTGTGTGTGTGTGAGTGTGTGTGAGAAAGAGAGAGAGAAAGAGAACGAGAGAGATATCGTAGACAGAATAAAAACCTAAATAGATACATGTAAAAGCGAGTTTTATCTGTTGGAATTGCGTTTGTGTCGTGAATATGAACATGCATGCATTTGTGTGTAGGCATGTGTGCATGCGTGCGTGTGTGTAGGCATGCGTGTGTGCGTGTGCGTGAGTGAGTGTGTATGTACATCCAAAGGGGTTGGCCGAGAGGTGAAGAGTGAAGGTAATAGCACCTATTAGCAGAAACCTTCAAAGACAAACTTGTTTTACAGACTGTAGGAACATCGTAATCCCCACAAGGCAAAGAAAAGACCAGAGGAGGAACATAGAAATAGAGAGAAGCATTAACCACTTTATCTCACACCAATTCCTTGTTAAAACTCAAATTTAAAAGCAAAAATAAACGTATATTGTTTGCTGGCAGTTTCCATGTGTAACACTTAACAGGCTCATTAACCATAGTAGACAATTCCAAAAAACATCTCCCAAAACCTTTTCTAGAACATACCGTCCGTGTGCATTGTCACCTTTCCCAGTGGTGACTGGTCGCGTTGGGAAAAGGGAAATGAACCCATAAGCCTAACATTGTTTATGTCTTAATCTACAGCATTTGGCGAAAGGCAATTTCAGTGACCTGACCCATGAAGCTACTGTAGCCTACATACAAAGGGACTGCAAGACCCAACCCTGGACTTTACACAGCAGTGTTATCCAAGTCAATTGTTAACCAAAACAATCAATATTCTGCCACCCTCTCCAGAAAACCTATTGACATCAGCAGTGTGTTTAGATTAAGTGTTTCCCCCCTCTCTCTTTCCTACTGCCCATCCTTTCATCAAGTGATCACCACTCCATTTCCCAGTAGACAGACGTTATCTGACCTTATCTGACCTGTGATCAGCAGAGATAGGCCATTCTGAACACACTCGCTCATGCTAAAAACAACAAATCACCTATTAATGACTCGCGCCTGGATCTGTTAGTGTTAGCTTGTAAGCTAGGAGGTAGTTTGTTGAGTCATTCTGGGGCCAGAGTGCTTGCAGTCAATTTACAGTGTTTTGATTAGATTTTAGCTAGTGCTTATTTAGCTTTTAGAAATAAATATCATGGCATGGATGTTGTGCAGGCTGATTCCATTAGCAGGTATCTTTTCTCTGGCCTGCTTTTTATTTGTAGGCCTACCGGTAGTATAGTGTAAGGGTATTATCAAGCATGTGCACATTAGAATGGCAACAATCATGAATGTTAAGGTTGGGTCACATTCTAAATGTTTATAATAATGTTAGCGTTTAGCATTTAGTTCAGTAATAATCTTAACTATGTCTGTCTATTGCTATTTGTTTGGTCTTTTCATTGTTTTAACAAATCTCAGTATACCACATTAAGGTGTAAATTAAAATAAAGAATAGCAGCTGGAGCAGCTCCCAGTTTTCAGAGAGAGAGAGAGAGAGAGAGAGAGAGGCAGGGGATGTGTGTGATCCTCTGTAATTTGTCCAGGCCTCGCACTGAGCCTGTAATTACCTTCCCAACACTCACACTCACACACACACACACACACACACACACACACACACACACACACACACACACACACACACACACACACACACACGCACACACACACATACTTGAGGTTGACAGGAAATGTTACACTGTACCCCAGGAGATAACAGCAACACAACTGTTCATACATAAGCACACACACTCACGCACGCACGTGCATACTAACACACTCGCTCTTTCACACACACATCGGCACCTGACAAAGGGGTGAAAAATAGCTTTGCTGCTGTTTACTAACCAGAGTCCACTGACTGTCTCCTAATGCTGTTAATATTTAGTTAACACACACATATGTACACACATGCACGCACACACACACACACACACACACACACACACACACACACACACACACACACACACACACACACACACACACACACACAGCAAAAGAAAGAATATGACATTACAAAGGTCTGCAATCTTGTATGAGAGAGATAAATGTGTGAACAGGGAATATAAAACAAAAGAAGACACATTCACATCAAATTGTGTGATGTGCTTATGGCTGTATGCTGCAGAGTGCAGTGTGATACACACACATACCAACACACGCACACAGTGAGTTTATTACGCTGCACATTCATGAATGGACACACACAAAACAATATGCTTCTAGTAATCTCTCTCTTTCTCTTCCAGTTTGTCCTTAGCTAAGCCTCTATCAGTACAGGAAGCCATAGACACCATACTGTACCCTGCCATCATTAATACCTGATTCATCACACACACACACGCACGCACACACACACACACACACACACACAGACAGACCCACAACATAACAAGCCCATTACAAGCCGCACAATCACAGACACAAATCACACACCCTGGCACGAAGACGCACACTCACATAGACACGTTATGTGTGTGTAAAAAGGCACACACAACCTGCAGTGTTAACCCCGTGAGATTGTGAGATGCACATGCACAAAACACTGGCATGTACAAACGCATACACAAGTGGCGTGCAAGCACAGACAATACATAAGAAGGACATACACACATATGTACTCACACATACCCACCCAAAAAACGCTAATTATAGGAACAGGACAAAACAAGGCCGAGTCACACCACACGTTGATTCCTACCAAACCACAGCATGTCGTCATTAGCTATAACAGAGAACATTGTCAACACACACACACACACACACACACAGTGTGTTTTTGTTGACGTTATCTTACACAGTATCAGCCACACAAAGCATACACACAGAATCGTACCGTACGTGAAATCACGGGCACAGTGGCTGCCGCCTCAAAGGTGTATTTTTAGTCAGCAGAAGAATATGAACAGTGACTGACTAAGACCTGAGTAATCAATCACTGATGGCAACACAGCGGCATGCAACTTTATGGTCTTTGAGCAAGGTGGAACTGTTTACACTCACACCCACACACACATGCACACACAAGCACACACGAAACTAGAGAGTCTTTCAAATAGAAAGTATGGGCAAAGAGCAGGCTCTAAAACTGCCTGATAAAACATTTCAACAGGTTATGATAGCCTAACCACACATACATACACAATACGCACACAAGCATGTACACTTCTTGTACATGTCAAACGACATTCATTCAAACAAAAAGTTTCGATTTAACAACCCCCTTTAAGCTCAACATGGCAACCTGACCTGTGTATCATTACAGCTGGTAATATAGCTGCTAGGTGTGCACTCATGACCTCAGACAGAAAGAGAGAGCGGGGGATAGAGAATACACTAACACTCGCAGCCCCAACGATATGTATCAAACACACACACACACACACGGTGTGACCAAACTGTCACCACACACAGTGACCAAAGCCCGCTATTGTTACAATAACAAGGTAACAATGACTGTCAAGCAAACACACACACACACACACACACACACACACGCAGACAGACTGTTGTTCGCTTTAAACAGCTGAAAGTACAAAGTGATTCTAACTGGCTTCTGTAAGTGCGCTCACACACATAAACAATGTGTTTGAGAGACGACATGTCTCCATTACCTGCTCCTTGTGTGTTATATGCTGAGTCAAGACTCATTTTACTGGAACAGTATGCTAGTTATGACAAAACACACAACTGGAAGACACATAGTTATCACTGACACAATGTTTGACAGAACGCATTCATGGGAGGGTCGAGGAGAGGTTGGGAGTGTCGCGCGAACATGAGGGAGGAGATGCGTAAGGAGAGAGTGGTAAGACCTACCTATTCCAAACTGCGATGCAAAGCACAAGTCGGTTTTGCGGTGAAAAATCCGCCTCTGAAAAGCAGGCCTTATCCCAATTAGCGCGTTTCTTTGAACAGGTGAAGCAAGCAACGGGAATAGTCATGATCCCAGCAAGACGAAGACACAGGCCATGGAGAGACGTGCTGAGAAGATTTGCTTGTGTGTTGTTAAAATGAATGTTTATTCCACTTCTTTCATTTCAATTTCATAGCCAGCCAAACATAATCATTTTGGGGTAGAATAATGCCCCTGTTATCGTTAGGTTTGACCATATATATAGACAAGTAGGCTATTTATAAATAGGTGTACTTCATGATTGTTAAACTTGTTTTCTTTTTCTGAGGCTGCTGTTCCATTGCTTTCGGGTGCCACAACTTACAGATAGGCGGGAACATAGGCTACTTGCCGTCGAGGGTGTAAGTACCCGTAATGTATGTGTTTGCATGTGTCCTTATTAACAATCAGCTGGGCCCTCTAATGTACAACTCTTCCTTCAACCGAGCTTGTCAAGCTCCAGATAACCACCATCACTGTATAAATGCTAGCTGCCAGTATATATATATATATATATATGTATATGTATGTATGTATATATATATATGTGTGTATGTATATATATATATATATATGTGTGTATGTATATATATATGTATATAGTGCTCAATATACAAGTGTTTCCTGGAATGATGTCATTCTTGATTTTATTTACAAAATCTGCTATGCATTAAGCATGCATAGGTTATCTTAGCTCATAGTCACATTGGCTATACATTTGATTCAGTAACGATTAATGGTTGATTTCATGTTAAAAAAGTGTAGAGTTGGTCAGTGGAATTCTGGGATATGGTGATAATATGACATGCATACTGCATAACAAAATAATTTTACGAGTACCGGCGGTAGCATGGTAAATTTCAACAGAACGGGAAATGCAGCAATGGATAATAAACATTCAAGCAGATCAAAGACACAAATAAATAAGGAAGATCTGAACTTAACTTGTAAAGCACAGTTTAAGGCAAGCCAAGTTCAACTTCATACAATTAATTTAGGCTACTACTCTATTTGTCTATTGATCAACCAACACATTTTTCACTTGTCAATGGTGCACCGTCACCAATAATGTTTGCATCTGTCATGGTGCGCCAACATCATCTTTTCATCGTTGATGTTTGACGTGGGAGATTATAAATCAATGCATACATCTCCCCTGAACTTTACGACGCACTCGCTAACGTACAGTACGTTCATGAGTCCCCTAGTGTAATTTAATTACAGTAAGAACAGATAGACGAATAACTTCCGTGTCCAGGGAAAGAACACAGAAGCAACCAACCATTGTTTACAGTATATGCATTGTTTATGTGTAAATGCATTTGTTAAATGCAAATGTCATGTGCTTGGGTTGTGAAATACAACAATAACAGCTTCATGAATGCACCTGCGTCATGTGTTTTGTGTGTGTGTGTGTGTGTGTGTGTGTGTGTGTGTGGTTTTACAACACTACAGTATATTGGGTTTTTCCATGTAATGTCACTGGTTAGTTACAGTAGGCATAGTATGCTGTCAAATATTTATATGTTTATTCCATAAATGTTTGTAATTGTTCAGCATAAATGTACATAAACTAGACTGTACAGTACATGGACATCCATGTTTCTGTAACCTCACACACACACACACACACAAACGCACACTCAAACACACACAGGCACACAAACATACAGTACAAACACACACACACACACACACACACACAAACACACACTCAAACACACACAGGCACACACACATACAGTACACACACACACACACACACATGCAAGCATGCACACACACAGACACACACATACATGCATGCACACACACACACACACACACACACACACACACAAGCAAACAACTAGTTTCATAGAATGACCTCAACATTCAAATATGGCCTATAGTTTTAAAGGATTTCCCTTTTTGAGACACACAGATCACTCATTGCCGTACACAAATACTCCCGTTGGTATGGTGCCAACAGGCGTCAATAGCCATCTAATCATTTCTAGATAATGTTATCACTTGCTCAGTCATTACACCCTGCTGTAGTATTCATTGGAACTCTGCCAATGCTGGTGGATGTGTGTGTGTGTGTGTGTGTGTGTGTGTGTGTGTGTGTGTGTGTGTGCGTGTGTGTGCGACCATGAATGTATACGCATGAATAGGAAAAGCACAACTTGCGATCCTGCACTCTTGCAACAGGGAGAATAACCAAAACACGTTAGTACACGAGGCACCCACAGTATCTATATCTACATTATTAATAAATGAGTACTGTATCTGTGACTAAATCTGAATATAATGATATACACATGTTTTCCACAGCACATCTAGGACCAGTTTCTATGACTTCTGATGTTTGAGTGAGAGTGACAGAGAAGGTGTCAGTCTTTTAATTACACAACCTATAGGAATGTTAACATGTGTGCGTTAGCGTGTGTGTGTATGTTAGTGTGTCGCTGCCCTGACCCGGCCCTGACCTTGTACCCCACCCCTTGTGTGTTTGCCTTTTACACCGGTGTGTGTGTCTTTGTCGGCGTGTGTGTGTGTCTTTGTCGGTGTGTGTGTGAAACGCGAGGCGTCTCAGCTATCTCAGGCCGCCTGCCATTAGCTAGCTCACCTGTTGCGCGGCGCGGACCCCAAAGCTAGCACAGTGGCAGCTGACAGGGTCAAAGTACGCCCGAGCGACTGCCTGCAACATTTGTGTGTATTTGTGCTTAACAGGCATTGTTATTCTTTCTTTTTTCCGTGTCTCAGCTCATCTTATGTTCGGTAAGTCATTTTTATAGCATACTGTTTGAATCTCACACACATACACACACACACACTGTGATGGGGATTCCTTAACTCTCTCTAATTTTATCTTTTTAGCCTTCATATCCCGTACTATCTCTCTCTCTCTCTCTCTCTCTCTCTCTCTCTCTCTCTCTCTCTCTAATCATTATCTAACACAGTCGAGATCATCTTTCACTTCTTCTGTTCTCTACTTAGCACCAAGCACCTTCACTGTGTGCACTGCAGGCGCACGCACACACACACCCACACATGCACACACAAACACTAAACTATTAAACCTAATGCTAAATTATAATGTTAATATTTTGTTAGGGTTTTAGATCTTGTTCCCAGCTCAGTTACTGTATATCAAATACAAATGTCTTAATAGTTTGGCTGGATGTATTCAGGGAAGAACATTCACATTACTCTTATATTTTATTGTGTCAGAACAAGTTTTTTCTTTTTCATTTCAACAACCATCAAGTCTCTTGTGAACAACATAGCAGCAATCTACTGTATACTGTACCTGCTTCTCTACTGATATCAATGAACAATAAAAATGTAAGGTTGTCATGGACATAAGAAAGAGAAAGACTAGTTATTGTTACAGTAGTATTGTTAAAGTAGAGAATACACATTAACATAACACAATGGCCTCTAGTAGGCTACACAGTTTGCATGTCTTATGTTTTCACAAGAAATTATAACATTGTAGCAATTCTCTAACAGTGAAGGCAGTATCCTTCAAATAGTAGAAAATAACAAACTGAGGCTTGCCAGTTTTATGTACCAGTGAGTGAAAGTTGTAATCTAAAAAATGTTACTTTATCTTCCAGCACATTGTTGTAAAGCAGCTAATGTTACAGTTCAGTGACAAGTGTTTAAGCAAATTTAAGTTGTGTGTCTCATTCTCTTCTTAAAATATGTAAGCTAATCGTATTGTGTGTGCAGTGCCGGTGCAATCGGTGCTGTGAAGCGGCGGGCCCTAGCGATGATGTCGTTTGTTAACAATTCGTTCAACATGAACAAACCTAATGACTCGGGGCTCGGGACACATGATTCATTTGAGTTCAAACAGGTCTTCTGAGTCTCTGATTCTTTTAATGCGATGCCACCGCACAGATTACCAAAGAAGCACACCAAACAACTAACTGCTGCATACTTAATGGGCTTACTGCACTCTATTTGAATCAGATGACAGGTTGACTGACCCAAATGAGGGAAAAGATCTGGATATTTCAGTCTTTTGTTCATTGCTCATGTAATTACTACTACCGTTAGGAATAGGACTCAAAAAAATCACAGGCTCTGAGTCTTTAGATATTGGGCCTTTGATCGTGCATGGCTTCGGCAAGAGAAAAGCAATGATTCTCCCACTGTCTGTAAGTTCATGTATATCTTTAACATTATTTGTTACTAATTGGCAACATTTTGTAGCCTAGAACATAATTTATCATTATAAACATAAATAAATAAATAAATAAATAAATAAATCCACTGAATCAAAAATGTATCAAATGTAAAATGTTGGAACTTGACCCCGCAACCTCAGTGTTACAAGCAAAACACTTAACCTAGTGAGCTAATCAGATGTAATGTACCTGCAGCAATAACTAGTCTGAGGATCACTTCTTTCAATCATTGACATGGCAGTGACACACTGACTCAAATGAATCAATGATTTGGAGCTGTGTTTCTTTGCTCAGGTAAAACAAGCTGAAGAAACATAGGGCCTCATGTACATACGCTAGAGAGCACAGTATAAAATTGAGCACAGCCAGACCGCAGAGAGCGCACGCTGTGCCATCGCATTTTAAGTTGGATGTGCTTAACTTACTGTTCCGTAAGTTGCAGCGCCCAAATGCAGTGGAACAGCAGACTCAGAAAAAGAAAACAAGTTTACCGATCATGAACTAGACCTATTTATTAATAGGCTACTTGTATGGTCAAACCTAGAGATAACGGGCCTAATTCTACCACAAAATAATTATGTTCGGGTGACTCCATCCATATATCCATCCATCCATCCATCGTCATCCGCTTATCCGGAGTTGGGTCGCGGGGGCAGCAGCTTCAGCAGGGGACCCCAAACCTCCCTTTCCCGAGCCACATTGGAAAGCTCTGACTGGG
>JAODLL010057779.1:0-10101 GCA_026546735.1 Forbesichthys agassizii | reverse complement strand
CTCTCTCTCTCTCTCTCTCTCTCTCTCTCTCTCTCTCTCTCTCTCTCTCTCTCTCTCTCTCTCTCTCACTCACTCCTCCACCATCTTTGGAAAGACCTCCTAGTGAGGCCATTGTTCCAGATGTTTGGTTTGTCCTTTGATCTGTACTCTTGTTCAGACTTGCATCTTGGAGGACCTAAAACAGGAGCTTTGGCAAGCTGTGAGAAATGGACACTATTAAAATAGTTTAAGCAACTGTTTTAATAATTTAAATTAAATGTATCTAATACAGGTAATAACTTAAAAAACATACATTTGACAGTGTATAATTTATAATCTAGTGTTTTAAAACAAGGTATTTACATATTTTAGGCATGGGCTTTGATAATTAGCACAATAAGTGTTTTGTTTTAGTGTTACACAATGCACACAAGCACACACACACGCACACGCACGGTTAAGGGGATCGTTTTTTGGCCGACCAGACAGATTTATCAATGAAATGTCTGTCTCTGTAAACAACCACCACTGCAAAGCCAAAATAAAAGTAATGGATGTTATTCATCCCCACCGCAATGCTTTATTTGAACAATGTTGATTGTAGACATGTTTTTCATCTCTGATTGGCTGTTGTATAAGAAGAAGACTATTATCGAGATACTAAATTAAAGCAGAACCTTCTGCAATATGGCAACTGCACTCTGTTTTGCAAATCAAAGTCACAGTATTAAAATATATTCCTTTGAACTGCAGCATTTGTATTTATTGGTAAACCCTGTTTAAGCAGAAAGTAAACCTATGTGTGTTCCATGTGTTTCCCACCCTTCGGAATTCACCCATGTCCTTTGCCTTGTTACATCAGACACATGCATTCTTTCACAGCATGCAATATGAGGATTTTTTATTTTAGTATGGGACACAGCTAATACACACACACATAACATTCATCTACATTTAGATAGTGTGGGGTGATTCAGTTCAGCACTGTTATAGTCGTTTTTCACAGAGGCAGAAAGAAATGCAAGAGAAATGTGTGTGTGTCTACTCAGATTTACACATACAGCAGCTACTGTATGGGTTGCCTGTAACCCGTCTATAGAGAGAGAGGCAAAATAAGCTGAGCAGAGGAAAAGATAAGAGCAGTAGTGCAAGAGAACGCGAGCGAGAGAGAAGGAATTACAGTAAAAGGCTCACAGATGAACGACTGGCAGCGTGACAGTGATTTACACATTTTGACATGCTGCAAATTGAGTCATGGCTGAATTTTAAAGGCTAAATAATGTGTCTCTGGCTCTTTAGCCATTAAGGAGACAGTTGATGCAATGGTGTTAGCCAGGCCATGCAGAGATTCTGGGATATAGTCATAGCTGATGTATATGCAAGGAAATGGCAAGTGTGCAAATGTGTGTGATTTTTTGAATACTTTGTTTACATCATAGACTGAATATATAAATGGACAAACCCTCACTGACCCATAGCCCATAGCTTTTCTCATTAACAGATTTGAACACTGCGCTGTGCTGGCTCTGGCCGTCGCCATCTTTGCAGTACCTGACTCCGCCTATTAACACCCCCCTATGCCCCCTATTTATTATAATGGGATGCATGTAGGCTATGGCTAATGAGTTATAAAATAATTTACCCCCCAGTACAGTTGTCATGAACGGGGAGACTAGCTATAGAAGCCAAATCTGTTTTTTGAACAAAGCTGTAAACATGTTTATTTTTGCTGTGAATTCGAACATTAACATTAACATTACCATTAACACACACGTCTATGGGGATTGGCTTCCTTTTGCAGCCAGCCTCAAACGGCCATTCAATAAACTGCAGGGTTTTGCACATCCATGTTGTATTCATGGTTTACATTCTTGCTTTACATTCAATTATTGTACAACGTACCATATATAAACATAACTGTATGTCCAGAGATGTATGTGAACATAATGTCTGTGTATGTGCCTAGCGTAAAGCCGATAATGTACTGCATCATACTGGCATTTTAGATAAATTGTCTCAGCCTCTTCCATTCATTAGCATTACGTAACTCCTACATACATTTACATTTACGGCATTTGGCAGACGCTTTTATCCAAAGCGACTTTCGTGTAGCACATTTGTCAATAGTTGGACAGGTCATATACCAGCAATTATAAGCAAACAATATTCTGAATAGAACAAATGCAGCATAATGTCATTATACCTATTACCACGTAATCAAAGACATAAAGTGCAATAGGTAATGGCTTAGCTAATAAAGTGCAATAGGTAATAGCCTAGCTAATAACGTGCAATAGGTAATGACTTAGCTAATAACGTGCAATAGCTATTGGCCTAGCTAATAAAGTGCAATAGGTAATGGCCTAACTAATAAAGTGCAATAGGTAATGACCTAGCTAATAACGTGCAATAGCTAATGGCCTAGCTAATAAAGTGCAATAGGTAATGACCCAGCTAATAAAGTGCAATAGGTAATGGCCTAGCTAATAAAGTGAAATAGGTAATGACCTAGCTATTAAAGTGCAATAGGTAATGGCCTAGCTAATAAAGTGCAATAGGTAATGACCTAGCTAATAAAGTGCAATAGGTAATGGCCTAGCTAATAAAGTGCAAAAGGTAATGGCCTAGCTAACAAAGTGCATAACATTTTTTTTAATAGTGAGATGAGCATGAGAAGTAATGTAAGACATTAAAAGCATGAGATGTTAACAAGGGGATTCAGAGATGACACTCTCAGATAGGAGAAAGTGCTAAGAGGTGGTGAGGTCGCTGGTCAAGGTACCAAGGTGGATTGTGAAGAGATGTGTATTGAGTCTCTTCCTGAAGATGGGTAGTGTTTCCAGTTCGGACTGTTGCAGAAAGCTCGTTCCACCACTGTGGTACCAAGATACATATGTCGGCAATAACAGGAAGCGGGATAGTAGATTTTCATTGGCAGTTAGGATGATCACTCATAAGACTCTAATTCTGGCATAACGCTAGTGCAGTGCTGTATTTACTCATTTTCGTCTTTCCTTATTTCCGTTTTTATTTTTAAGCATCCTACTTATTACTTACTTATTCTACTTATTTAACAGATGTACAAGATCTGTAAACAGCCAGACTTGTGTCGTTTATATTATAACATATCCATAAGTTCAATGTCCGATTTGGTCATTGAGTTATATAATTGGTTGTCGTGTTGTCGGGCGGGTTTTAACGTAATTAGTCACCATTGTGTCCCAGACTTTACGCAAGTAAAGCCTGGCTCTGCAACACTAAATATGTGGCATTACTAGCAGAAACATCACAACACAATAGCCTCAAGTCGACAATAAGGACTTTAACCAAACATGAACTGGCTGTTCTTCCTGCCACCTCCCTTTATGTGAAGGTATATATAGGCTGTAATAGAACTATCTGAGACTTTATTGTACATTTAATAGCAATGCTAAAGTATTGGCTACAACAAAGAGGAGAGAGAGAATAAAACAGAAAGAGACAGGCGAAGGAGAAAGAGAGAGACAGAGAGAGAGAGAAAGAGATTGAAAGAGAGATCACAATTGTTACGAGAGAACTTGACAAAACCATTCCTCTTTAGATTGTTTAACAAACGCAGAACACTGAAGATCACATGATTGTGTTATTTAAGCCAAACATTAGACTGCGTATAAACCCAAACGTTACAGCTAATACATACACATGTACATCAGAGCCCGCAGGAAGGAGAGAGAAAGCACAGACAATAAAGTAAACTATCTTGAAATGAATGAAATGAGTTTATACCAGTGGTGCAAACGAATGCTAGACCACATTATAGCCAGCAAAATAATCAAAGCACTCTCTATCTATTTATCCTCTGTCTCTCTCTACCTCTCAATCTCTTTCTGTCTCTCCCCTAATCAGAAACAGACACATTCTTGTAGAAAATAAATGGGGCCATGAAGCATATCTGCCAGGTTTCTGGAATGTGACACACTAGTCCTTCATAAGACCTCACTATTTCTGATAATGGTGAAGGCTTATGTAGATTTGCCATTGATTAATAACAGCTGGCAACACAGTGAAAATGCATTTAGTTTATAACACAAAATAGTATACAATAATTTACTGTATAAGAACTTATTTCCGGGGAGATAAAGGCAGGGTAAGTTGTTTTCAAGAACGCTTGATAACTTTATATTCATATAACAATATCACTCCGCAGCGCCACCCACACATTGAAACGCATTGTGCCTTTGTTGTTGTGAGTGGTGTTGTTTACTTTCCTACTTACGGAGCCTGGGCTGTCTTGAAGGACAACTTCTTCAGCACAGAGAACTGTAAGCTAGCGATATGCAAGGAGATATTTCTTGAATTTTACAAAAAGTGTATTATCTTACAATTAGCTTGCAATAGCTGATTATACATTTTATGTTTGTCCTTGGAAACACCCCTATTTACTTCTAATACATGAATTTAAAGACAAATACCAACTAAACTATACTCAGGGGGGTGAAAACAATAAAGCACAGGCTTATCATGACCCATTTGTCAATGGCTGTCAACCAAGACAGTCTAAAACAACCAAAACAACTCCAGTGAAAGCCATGTTGACCATATTTCTTTGAAATATCACGCTTTGATGCGAGTCCTCTTTTAAACCATGTTCACTTTCCCACCATTCCAATTCCTCAGTATGTTCCAGAGAACTGGGATTACGCTACTTAACATAAATGTAGTCCACTGTTCCACTGTTAGTAATTGGGTATTTGTGTAATCTTGTGTTACAGTCTCCTCGGTGGCATATAGATCTGGAGGATTGGGCCAGCGAGAGCCATTCTTTAGAAGAGGAGGCCAGAAGGTTCCTCGGGTATATCACCACTCCACAGGTGGGTATCTGTTGTAGTTTTAACATCAAAATAAAACTGCATTTTGATTGATTAAAACAAGGTTGTTTGCACCCCACTAACTACCGTGTAGATGGCACATGTACAGTAGCACAGTGTGAATAGTCATCTGAACAGGTCAATGTTTAGGAATTATGTGAACCTCTGAGTTAAATCTCTAGAAATAAAGATTTGTATGACTCGTAGCTTCATTTAATGGATAACTGATTGAAAAAAAACAAAAGAGTGTCAAGTTGGATTATGAAGTTGAGTACATCAAGTATTTGGATGTTGTAGTCCACTGTATAATGTATCAGCATGACCAATTTAAAGCAGCCTCTTAATAAAGAAATGACAAATGATGAATGAATACAGTGGATGTTATTGATGTCATTGATATTCTATCAATATCTAGATAAAACATTTGTCATATACAGTATATTCAAAGTAACCCATTTTTCATATGTCAATGTTAACAGCCCATATTTAAACCCATAGGCATCAATATGTGATATGTTAAAATTACAAAGTAAACTTTGTAAAAGTATACTCTGGGACCATGGAAATTCCTTTTACAATATTTACAGCACAATAGAATCTTTTAGATTAAACAAATTTCCACAGCATTAATCAGATGTATAAATCAATATGAGAGTGATGAGTTAGAAGATTTCCCTATATTATTTTGACAAGTTTGTTGTTTCATTGCAGGCATGTATCCGTCAATCTGTGATGGGGCTTCTTGACATTCATAACACCCCGAAGATGTTTGTTTTGCTTGATAGCACAGACATAATTCATTACTCTATTGATTACCATACAGATGGGATTCACAGCCTCGCTATTCACCCTTAATCAATAAGATGTGCTGGTTTGTTTGTTGATCTGTGTCAGTGTTAAATAACTACACATCGATTAAGATGTTCACATCTTAGCTGGAATTGAGGAATGGAGACCGTGTGGGATGTGTGTATTCTTTAAGTTGTTTTCAAGGTGATGCGCTCCCTTTTTGGATGACTAAGCACTATCTATGGTTTCTTTGCGCACGTGCGTGTGCATGTGGGTTTGCACCCATGCCCGCGTTGTATCTGGATGTGGGGGAACTGTCTATCATCACGTGGGTGACAGGCGGCGCTTCCTCCAGACGCTGTGCCTGGCAGATCAGTCTATAGCAAGTCAATGGAAATCAGTGATGCATATACACTCAGTCACACACACGCACACTACTGCCACATACAGAGATACACAACTAATAAACTTGTGTGTTTTAGACAGAGCTTATAACATTAAAGCTCAATTCCTTGATTTCCCCATAGCACACACAATGCAAAAGACCATACTTACCTTTAAATGTGCAGGCATGCACAGAAGTGTAGCTGGGTTGTAAGGGAGGGGTAGAGAGGAATGCAAGCCACTCAGCACTCAAGTGTGGGAGGGGTATACACCACTCTCAAACCAAAAAAACACTTGGTTAACCCACAAGAAGACAAATGTATGTTCTCCTTTAAAGGTACAGGCATTAATTATGGAGACAGTTGGTTGGTGTTCAACCCTGAAATCATGACAAATCAAAGTCATCTAAGATTAGCATGAACGGTTTAGCTAAAGTAGCCACATTGTCTATTTATATCTTACTTATTATGGCCATATAATTCAGACATATCAGACAATAGCGATGGTTAAATTAGCTGGATTACCTCATACGAAATGTTTTCCACACGAGTGGTACAGGGTCAATAACAGTAGTGTACTGTATAGTACTATGGTAGATTCCTGCTGTATCGTCCCTTCGGGAGCCATAAAGCCACCTTCTATCGCAATATTTTTTAAAGGAAATAGTAGGAGAACACAGCACACTGTACTGTAACGCTATTCATTTAAACCAGTTTGGCTCCGGCTCATGTAAGGCTTCTATGCCTCACATGAGTTTTCAATAGAGTTTTTCCCCAAAAAGGGGCGCTGTCAGGTCTTCGGGTAGGTCGGATCCAAACGCGCGACAGCTGGGCAGGTAGCGAAACTGATAGCAGTTTAAGCTACAAACAGTAACACACATCGAGACGAAAAGACGAAAAGCACAAATAGACATTTAACCGACACGGACACCACAAAACATACAAACTAAAACAGACCAACACGAGGCTGGTCATTGGGTAGGGGTTAACAATAGGCAGGTGTAACTAATGCACAATCAACACGAGGCAGGTATGGGATGAAACAGATAGACAGAATACAGGACAACAGGCCAAAGCACAAAAACAAACACAACCACAACAAAAGACAGGGCAACGGTGAGAGCCTACGATGACGTTGTACCTGTCTAACGTATAGGGTGCTCCCTCAGAAGCTCTGCCCCACTCATTGGAAATGCATTGCGACTACGATATCGTAGTATGCACCACTGTGTTTATGTTCCTATTTACAGAACCAGCAGGGCTCTGTAGAAGTAGCAGATTCATTTTTTAACCTTGCACAACAAATGGTAGCGAGCCACGAGAAGATGTTTGGTGGATTTGGCAAAAAGTGTAATCTTAATCGCTTACTATATCTTTATCACAGGTATTGTTTTCTCACAATAATACAGGTTTTCATTTGATTCATTACACTGTCAAGACTGAAATACTTCAGATTTCTAAGATTTTGTAATGGTTTCTCATTGAGAATAGCAATATAATTAGTGACAATTGTGCTTTTCTATGTAAACTATATTGTGTGTCAATGAATGGTTCCTGCTCTTACAATGGCCCACATTTGTTTGTGGTTAAATGTATTTTTTGCATTCACATATTAGCCTAGCATGTTCACTGAGTTTCACTAAGTATAGCCTCAAACAAATACACACTAGGCAACATACAGGGCTATCCTGTCATATGTATGATTTCAACAATAGTGGGTTAAGTCTGAATTTTGAAGACTGGTGGGCACAAATAATCTATGTATTTACATCATTGTAAACAAACTCTAAAACAGGTTTTTACATTACTTGTTTTTGGAAGGGGCCAAAATGAGCAGAAAAAATTAGCTGGAACTTATTTAAGAGGTATGCTATGAAACTAGTTTCATAAATACATACTTAGACTACTCAACATGCTGCCCTACTTATATATCTATACATAGCATACTGTATACTCTGATGTACAAAGTAATTATATTTTTATATACTGCGGGCTCATTCTGAGCTGGCTGTGGGTTTTTGACAGACCTCAGCAGTAACAGTAACACACTTCACATCATATTCGCTATAGGACGAGTCTCTGGACACCAAACTGCAAAGACTCTCAACCTGCCTTATTCTCTCACTACACATCATGCTGTTGTGTCCCTCTGCTGTTGACAGTAGGGGCTTGGCAGCAGCTTCTAATCACATACAGCTGCACAAAATGATGAATCATCCCCCACCTCAGTGCTGTTCTGCGCTCAGTCTCACGCACGCACACACGCACGCACACACATACCACCAGGGTTATCAGCGTTGGCTTTTACAGGATGTTTCAGAGTTTACCTATAGGTCGATAATCCACTTGAAGTAAACTTAAATGGCTTTAAAGTAATGTTGCCGTGTACTTCCTGGACTTTAAACTAGGAAAATATGCGCACGCGCAAACACACACACGCACGCACGCACGCACGCACGCACGCACGAACACACACACACACACACACACACACACACACACACACACACACAACCCCAGGGTCAAATATACAGTGTAAGCACATAGAGTATAAAAACACAGATGAACAGTGCTCTTATGGTAAAGTCGGTGATAAGGTATGCATGCAGTATGTTGTTTAAACTGGACATATGAGATACATCTAATTATTACACATACTTTATGTAAACATACAGAAAATGATTTCTACACATACTGCATATTGTGATTGAGTTTTATAAGCAGACAGGACGAGACACTCACAAACAGAGGAGATTCCTTGGCTTATTCTCCAGTGCTATACTTTGGCAAATTGATTCATATCAATATATAAGCCTCCCTATAGCATCTAAATAAAGCTGAATTTGATCGTGAATGGATTCAGAATGTATTACAAACCCAATACTACCAGCTGTATTGTCAAGGCTGGAGGATTTACTTATTTCTTATTTGATATTTATTTTAGTTATTTATTTTATTTTATTGTTTATTTAGAATATTTATATTCATTACTTATTATATTTAATCAGACCCTTTCTCACTGTTGCAGAAAGGAAAGATCACATAGGGTTGACAATATATATAAATCACAACCCCCAGAGTAGATTTGTATGCATACATTTATGTGTGCACTATCAATGTGACAAACAATTATTCAACATTGTTTGTTCTTTAAAGCTGTTAGGTTTTAAGTAAATTGTTCTTGTAAAAGTACAGATTTTTTAGGTTTCCAAGAATAGTTGTGATGACTACGACACATTATTAACATGAATGATAAGCGAGCATTCTAAGAGGAGGTATTCATATTCCATACTATGATAATAACAACATGGACCGTATACTGTACTTAACGATGTGACTAATGCTGCTGTAGATTGCGCTACAGTTACTGTTTCTACTGTCCTTCAGGTTTCGTGTGAGTCAATGGCCAGTGAGTTCAGAGGTCACAGGGAGCTTGGAGGCCCATGGGCTGTTTGTCTGGACCACAAGTACAGCCTGGCTCAGAGGATACATGACAAGCACTGCAGGGCATACTCTCTGGGGTGGGCGCACACGCACGCACGCACGCACGCAGGCACATGAACACAACCAGACGCACGCAAACACACACACACACACACATGAACACACGCACACACACGCACACACACACATATATATATATATATATATATATATATATATATATATAAATATATATATATTGAACCATGCACCAGGGCCTCGTTGCCTCTGTCCAATGGTCTGTCTTGTCTCCCTGTATTTAAGCTCTTGTGCTTTCCACAGTCTCTTGTCGATCTTTGTTGCTTGTAGTCTGCAGTGCATGTTCCTGTATTCCATATTTAACATTTTTACTTTTGAATCTTTTGATCATGAGTTGTGTGTTTGGGTCTTATCCCTCCTCCAAGCTTTACATGCATTATACATACATACATACATACATACATATATGCAGTATACATGCATGCATACATATATACACATACATATATGGATTATACATACATACATGCATACATACATGCATATATGGATTATACATGCATACATACATACATACATGCATTATACATACATACATGCATACATACATGCATATATGGATTATACATACATACATACAT
>JAODLL010057758.1:0-18357 GCA_026546735.1 Forbesichthys agassizii | reverse complement strand
CACTGGCCTGGGAACGCCTCGGGATCCCCCAGTCAGAGCTTGATGATGTTGCTCGGGAAAGGGAAGTTTGGGGTCCCCTGCTGGAGCTGCTGCCCCCGCGACCCGACTCCGGATAAGCGGAGGAAGATGGATGGATGGATGGATGGATGGATGGATGAATTTAACAAAGACACATGCTGGTTTAAAGTAGGGCCCATAGAGTTTCAAACCAAAACAACATAGGTGCAACACCGGTTTCAATCACAATGGACATTTCTGACACATATGATAGTGTACATTTAACAAATTTGGGTTATCACGCAGATTAATACGGTTTACTAGACATTGACACTGAGCTCAGATAAGCTTCTGCCACGGTACATTGTATTCCTTAGCTGTCACAACACCTTTTCGGATAGCTGCTAATTGGAAGGGCTCTGCTTGTAGTCTGTAGCAAACGAAGGGGAGCGTGTGGGAGACTTGCATGTTCCCGTCGTGACTGTCATAGGGCGGCATGCTCACGCTCCTCTGAGATTTGCCTCTGTGAGTCGCGCACACAAAGGCTTGTAGGCTTCTCAGTCGAGTTTCATTGGAGGTGCGAGAAAAGAGATTCTTGTCAGGGCTTTCAGAAATGAATTCACGAACCTTATGGAGGTTCGAATTAGTCTGCGTGAGGTTTCACACACTGACGTCAAACCTCTCTGCAAATCTATTTGTGGAAACAGCTATATTCAATGCTTACAACATTGATGCTTTGTCTCCATTAGTGACCTTATCGTCATCTGACTTAATGGAATGTGATATCAAAATGTTACAAATGTGGCGCAGGCATGAAGCTATCAGACGTTTCGGCAGTGTCACAGAACATTTTTGATGTGACGACATTAGAAATATGTCGACATCAAAGGTACAGTATTTGGGGCAAACTTCGGCTAATGATGCACCACTGCCATCATTTGGTTGTACTGATGTGAATATCTGCAAAGGGTATGCACACTATAGGAAATGCCAATTGTAATGACACTAATCCTGTAGTTGTAAAAAGGAAAGATTATCCCTTAATTTGCCATTTGGTTTTAATGTCACAGAAGGACTGCAACTAATCTATATACTTATCTCAAATTAAGATAATGTCTTTGGAGGCCCATTAGCTACTAAACATTTCTTGAAGCAGTGTATAATAACTGTGGTATAAATCATTTCCAAAAAGTATGTGACTGACTCATAGAAAAGTTATGGTATAAACATAATTATTTTTTCCGAAAAATGCTTAGAAATGTTTATTTTTGTGACTTAGTTTCAACTAAGCAAATTATGTTCCTACATATCTGTTGATCATACCAGACTTCTTAAATTGTTTTTAATTGACCATATAATGTATCCTATCCATTTTCAAATGTGTGAAAATGGGAACTAGTAAGCAATTAGAAACAACATATCTGAAGCCTGTTCTGAATATATTTAAAACTTGTATGAGGACAATAGAGTTTATGCTTGATGTAGGAAGCCTATAGCTTTTTCTGTGATGCAGGTTTCAAACTTAATGAATAAAATATGTCCCTCACATAAATATGCTTAAGCAACACAAATAAATGCTGTTTGTATTGTTCTAGTTTCAAATGCAGCTTCTGTAAGAAAATACAAATAAAGTCTGTTGAAATGTGTGAAAATATATGAAAAATGTTTGGTTACTCATGTAACCTATTCATTTATATAAGATACATTTACAGGCATTGCAAGGCTAAACTAAGTCAAGTACATTCAAATTGTACATGTATGAAAATGATAAAATATAACATGTTTATTTATTCATCTTGAATATTATTAAATTATATATGAATTAATTGTGTTAATTTAAAGCATTGTTTTCCCATACTACATTTCAAAATTATTTTTTAATATTATATTATTTTTTTGTATTATTATATCATTATATTTATGCATGAACATTGTTTGACCAGTTAGGAGGGTCCGAACCCCGACTTTGAAAACCACAGGGCAACCAGTCAAGATAATGAGCACAATTCTTTCATCATCTGTCATAAGACAAGCAGGAACAGATTATATTTGAAAACCCACATCTTTAGTTTATATCCCTCACAAAGACATTTTAACAGTGTTTCTCTACTCAACTTCAACAAAGAAATGTGAGAAAACCAGGGGAGCAAGTCATTATTAGCTCATACGTCAAAGTAGTCTAAAATCTAAAAATGGCTCCTGCCTTGGAAACATTGTGGCAAGGTTTATAAATAGCAGTTTTGTTCAATCAAGGGTCGATTACCTGCAATAACAGTTACCTCAAAGTGCACGATTTCACACTTGGCTAAATAATCCTTTCAATTTCCCAAAACATGTAAAGCAGCTGTTCTCTTTTCTGTGTGCGAAACTGCATTTTGCACAAATAACTTCCTGGACACCAAAATTAAGCAGCTGGCCGAAGTGACATTTTAATTTAGAAGACCGTGACTGTTCCCATGTCCACACTGGATTGTGCTGTCCTTGCGTTAGACTGCATTACCAAGGGTAGTGAATAACATACAATACCTATAGTTATGAACCTCCGTGTAACCTCGAGGGGTGGAGAATTCCTAATTGGGGCCCCTTATAACCTTGTGATAAACGTACAACGTCACTTAGCTCTCAAATACACATACCAAATGTTGCTTTAAATCAAAAACCCATTCACTCTCAACGGCAAGACAAAATAGTCTCTATTGGCTATGTAAATGTAGTCGTTTATTTAAAAAAACACACTTGGAGAGCCAAGTGACCTTCTAGTCTTACTAAAATAGATCGAACATGGTTTTAAGGGCAACAGTTGATCAGATACACTAAAATAGTATGTTTCTCACCATGAAAAATAGGTTATTCGTACCCTGTTATCATGTGGCCTTGATCGTATTAGAACATAAACACAAACAGTAAAGATTGTGTGATAATAAATGTAAAACATAATTTATTTAAGACTTAATTTAAGAATTTTTAATAACATCTCACAACCCTGCAAATTATATTATATGATGAAAAAAACCATATGATCATAATACAGCTTTACCTTTTAATTGTAATTGGTACATGGTCTTTACATTTGTATCCAAGTGAAACCAACAGCATATCATACCTCCATGGATTTGCTGATATGACAATGGGCTGTTTTCTGGCTCACCATCAAAGCTGCACGTCAAGTTATTTCTGCAACCACATCAGAAATGTTGTTTTCAAAAGGCAGCTTTCAGGACAATGCTGCCAGTTTTGCATATCCCATACAGCTTTTAAGATATTATTCCCCCCCAAACATTGTCCTCTATGCAGCTGTAAAACGGAGATGAGGAATCAAAATGTTAAGGGATTCATTCCCATTATCATCCATGGTATAATTGGGGTCGGATATCTTGGCTCACAGAGCAGCTAAGGGTGTGTAAACAGTGCCTTAATTGCGTGTCACTGAGAAAGTGCTTGTCCCGCTGACAAGTGGCACAATATAACATCAGACCGGGGTTAAGAAAACCTGTTACGTTCGTGGCATCTTCATTGAAATAAACGGTGGGCTAAATCATCCCTCCATCACATTTTAACACTTGGGTGCAGTGAACAGTGCACAGCCTAAATTGTTAAGTGACAAGCACAAACAAGGACAAACTGATAGCTAAATATAAAAAGAAAACTTCTCAGAAACTCCGTCTTATTGGTCATTGTGACATTACAATGTCTCCATTAAACTCCTATCTAAAGTCACTGTACAGAACATGCATTTATTTAAATAATTTGCAAAAGAAAAAAAGAGACATTTTGAGAAATCTTTAAGAATATCTAGACTGTGGCTTCAAGTTCATATCTAGCCTAGGTTAAGTGAAAGTGTCTCAGTAACTTATTAACTGAGATGTTGTCTTGGAAACACATCTACGCTTTTGATGAGTTAGCAGGTGCTTTTATCCTTAGTAACTACAATGAGTATCATGATGACACGTATTAAGAGGCATGTATAGGGTTCGTAAAGGCAGGGGTGTGAACACAGGAACCACTCTTATCACTCAACCTATCCTGTCCGAAATTATTGTCTGGATTCAACTAACAATTTACAGCATCTCTTGCTTTGGCCACCAGGGGTGCTAGATGATGGTTTGGGGCAGTTGCATTCAGTATGTGATAAGCTTATTGTAGTGTGTGTGTGTGTGTGTGTGTGTGTGTGTGTGTGTGTGTGCTCGCATGTGTTGTTTAGTCACACAGCATAAGTAATCTCTCCTGCCAAGAAGGGGATCTTTTGGGCAGAGCTCCTGAGGTGAGGAAGGTGATGAAATGAATAGCTTTTCCTGAGTTCAGAGAAAGGCTATAGACCATAATATTTGAGTGAACGGCGGTGCTTTGTCTCCATGTACAAGCCCATTGGTGTTGTTAGAAGTGATCGCTATAGTGACAAAAATACACTTTTATTTCTATTTTGACACTTTACTAAGACATTACTTTGGGCTACAACTGCTATTGGGCTAACTTCTGAGAACAAGAGAACAGAAATGTGGTGATTACCAAATAGAATTAGCTGCATTACTTAAACCAGATCATCTTTGATTTAAAAAAATAAAAAAAGTTTTTACATATTGAGGTATTGAAGTTAAATTAAAATGTAAACAAATTAAACAAATATCTGCCCAAATATAACATTAAAAACAAAATAAATAAATAGGCTAAATATTAAAATGTGAAATTAGCTGATTAATAAGATCAAATAAGATAAGATTAATAAATAATACATGTGTATAAATGCCTGGCAATAGCCTATTAACTTCCCTCTTCCCACTGCCAGTAAACGATCGGCTCAGTGGACCCATCTTCCCCTGTCAGGTGATGAGAATAATGGTTTTGTCAAGCAAGTACAGAAGAGCAGTCTTAACTGCTTTACTGTCATGTTTCACTGTCATCCACTAGATGGCAGTATAGCGTTTATGTAGTACAACCATGTAGTTACTTGAGTAAAACGTGCCATAAGTCGAAGTTTTTACTCCACCATAACTGATAATGTAAAAAAAAAAAAAGTTACCAAATGAAATATAAATAGTTCAATAAGGCTGTGGATGTATGGTGGTTTTATTACACTTCCTATTTAATTTTTAAACCTTATACCGTGACGTCAGTCGACCATGACCTATACGACCTATTTGGGTGTGCTCTTTGACTTGGGGGCATCCTGCGGGTGTGGTTCACTTGGGTTCACTGATTGCAGCAAGCTTGGGAAATGAATGTTTTATCAGCCTGTCAAAAGGACAACAACAACAGTTTGGTGGATGGGAAAAGGAGAGAACTATATTTAACTCATCAGCGGCTGCCAAACCAAATAACGTCACCAATGGACCATTTCCTGTTTGGCTTTCTTGGCCAAACCAATGATTATTGTATATATTATTGAGCCATTATAACGGAATTTTGTATAACACAGAGGATTTGTGTTATTTGCATCAATATGTGATCAATATATTCAATAATAAAGCCAGTCAGTAGCCATATTATCCACTTACGCAATCTCATAGCACCTTTGTATGCAGGCATAATGTGTATGTATGATCATAGTCAGGCTCATATATCATAGACAGTACTTTCATCTCTGCCTGTATCACAATTCTGAGCCTATCATTTTTTTTTTGGTTTTGCTCTTATTCCTTCCCAACCACAATATGCACAGCGTATGCAATTGCCTTGTTTACCCACTCCTCAGCAGCGCTACAACCTAGCCTATATATATGGGAATGGAGAGAACCACTCTCCTGCTCATTCTCTGTCAGAAAGTGTGTGGGCGGAGGTGATAGCACACAGGCATTCTCTAGGAGCTACAGTATGTCCTTCTCAACAACAGCACACATTTAAAAGCAAGCTCACAATTTACTGTAAACCACGCAATTACCTGCTATCAAGCCATTTGAATGTAAACTATTTAATTTGTCTCAACCAAGTTATGTAATATGGAAACGGTCAGTTATTACCAAAGTACATGAAGCTAATGATTTTAAAACCTTTGAGCCAAATCATTAGGACTTCATGAAATACAACCTATTTCTTTCAATGGCATATAGCATATACCATGAGGGGAACGTTACTGAATATACATGCAGGTTATGTAAAACCTTATTAAATTAAAAAGATAATTATAAAGATGAAAATAATATCGAAAAGCTCAAATATAGCCCAAAATATATCACAGCATCTGATGAAAACCACAATTTTAAAGTAGGCACACACAACACATGTTATGTGTGTGGGGTAAGGTTGCCACTCCCATTTGGTTTGAGTCCAGTCTCATGAAGAACTGCAAATTGCTCTCTCCAGCTTCCTGGCCATTTCCTGCATAGGACACGTGACAACGTGAAGCCCCTTTGAAGAGGACCAGAGGTTGTAAGAGATCTGAAGAAAAGCAGCACTACCTTGTGAAGACAGATTACCCTTACCGTGATGTGACGATGTAAACAAATATCTTACAACTGGTGGCATCACAACAATTTGGTCTGAAACGTGAATAATACTGTAACGGAATATAAAAAGGTAAAATCCACAAGTATTTTTACTTTTAAGTATAATCTGTCAAGTACAATCTGTCAATATGCTTGTACGTGAAGTGTTGAGATCAAAACCAAGTTACTAATTTGCAGTTTTTTGAAAAATATTTAATGATTTCTTAGAAGTAGCTAGGGGGTGGACGTTATAACGTTTGATAGCTGGCTAAACATGAGATATGTTCAGTTATTTTTGCTAGCATGCTTGTGATCTTTGTTTTTTGCTTTTTGTTGTAAAGATCTTGAGAAATTGTACAGTACACCATATTAACATGACTGCCCTTTCTGTGAGTGCACTGCAAATCCAGCTGCAAACGCAGCTGCTTCCAATTAATGTCACCCTCTAAAAACATTACACTGACTGAACAAGCAATTGTTGACTCTTGATATAGGGTTTGGGCAGCACATGATTGCATAATACTTGTGTTTTGCTTGTTATAGACACCCACCATAACAGAGAAAGACATCTAAATCCTTTTCACCCATGCGTTGTGATGTTTTCTTGAAATAACTAGCATGCCATCAAGTAGGCTAACACACAATTCCCCTATACTGTACATTTAAAACGTATTTAGTTATGGTTAAAGTTGTGGTTAAATAACAGTAATGACCAATATATGTTTTTTGTTTTGTTTTTCTCTTGTTTTTTTTTCAAACTATTCTCTACATCTACCGTGGCTAAAAGTAGTGCAAGCTCCATTAACTTTCCACTTTACTCCTTAAATTGTTCAGCTCTATGCTTCAGTCACTTGGGGTGAAAACCTTCCAAGAGTCACTCAGACTCTTGGTGGGAATAGAAACGAGCCACGCCCAGACACTATAGAGCTCCACATGGAGGCCATCCAAACTGCTCCTCCACTTAGATAAACAAAGCCATTCTCCTTCTAGACGTCTACGTGTGTGTGCGCGCGCACGTGTGTGTGTGTGTGTGTGTGTGTGTGTGTGTGTGTGTGTGTGTGTGTGTGTGTTGTAGTTGTAAGGGCAGTGTTCCAACTGTAACAATGTAAATTGTTTCAGGTTCAAAGAGGCTTCTGGCTTTGATACCCACCTTGCTGTAGGCGTTTAGCAAGACCCATTTATAGCAAGTTGTGGAATGATATATGCCGTGTGAATTTATTTTAAACAATACTCGAGGTTTCTATAATTTTTCTCTAACAAATAATCAGGATTCTGGTGCCACATTGCACAAAAGCTTAAAATGATACCCCTTGATAAGTACATTGTGCATTGTCACAAATGTGGCAGTCAGAATAATTATACAGTGCTCTACTTTAGATTTTTTTCTATTAATTATTTATAAAATGTATTTCGTATTTAGCCTTTTTTCACTTTTGTTGCATTAAAAGGGCACTCTGTGAAGTAGTTTTTAGATAACTAGTTTTGACAGGTTATTATTTAATCTTTTGCAGCATCCAAAAATTATAACAATTACATCAAGTCTTTGTTGCCCTGTTTAATTATACTTCATTATGACTATTCAGCCCAATATTCCTACAAATCATTAATCAAAAAATTAATCGACATTGTGCAATGAAAGGTAATGTTTCCTAATGGCTTTCTGAAGTGAACAGTAAGACTTCATTATACTATCTTTAGTAATGTGCTTCATACACCAAATTCCCACAAAACCTCCATTAAATATAACTCCACAAAAATATAATACAAATTTGCATTTTTGTTTTGTAGAAAAAAAATATTTTGTGATGTGATTTGGAAGTCTTGGTGTGGAATGTTTTGAATGATCTTTAATGTTAATAATCTTAATGTGCTCATTATGTTGAAAACAAAACAAAAAATGTAATCCCATGACTAATACAACCGTGGATAATTTGGGCCTTGTTTATGTTAGCATCCTGAGTACAATTACCTACCAGGCCTAATTTGCGAAAATGCAGCTAGACAAATTTAACATGTGTTTTCATTAACACTAGATAACCTTAAGATACAGCTCTAGATGTGTGTGCGCGCGTGCGTGTGTGTGTGTGTGTGTGTGTGTGTGTGTGTGCATGTGTGTGTGCGCGCACACTTTTATCTACAGATATCTATATAACACAACATTTCTCTTTATGAATGAGGTTTGTACTAACATCATGTCATTGTCTAGATGAAGTTATCCACCAAAAGTTCAAATAGTCAGAAAGAATGTGGGGGTTGCAGTGTGGGAGGACGAGTGAGTGTGTGCTTGTGTGTGTGTGTGTGTGTGCTTGTGTGTGTGTGTGTGTGTGTGTGTGTGTGTGTGTGCGTGTGCGTGTGCGTGTGTGTGTATGTGTGTGTGCACTCACATTTGGACATGGACGCTCATATGTGATTTCTATGGGATCTCTGCCAGGACGGTCAGGAGGCAGTTCTGACCGCGGGGGAAGTTGAAGGGTCATGCTGCTCTGGAGTGAGAAAGTTCTGCTTTTAATTTCATAAGCCCATATGTCTCTGTGTATCTGCTCCACCTACCGGCTCCACTGTTTCCTGGAATTATATGTCACTCTGTGATCCAGTCTTTCTCCCATCTATATGTGTTAATGCATGAATAAAGTATATACTGCTTAGCTACCATGGCTACATACTCGTTTTGAGAAATGGGACAAATCACTTCATCGAACTCATAATTAGCACCCATTATGTTCTTGCTGTTATGTTATCTTTAAAGGCAGGCTAATATAATATTTGGCAGACCTATTAGGTTTTTGGTTGTAACTGAGGGTGCATTTCACCGCCAAAGAACTGTGAAGATCTGTATGTAGTAGGCTAAACTACACACTTTGTGTTTTCAAATTATAGCCTATAGGATAAACATTAGCTTGCTGTGCCAGCTGAAACATTTACAGTTGTGATGCAGGGTGTGTGTTTGAGGGTGAGGGTTGGATTAAGTCCTCCTATGTGGAATGCAGTTTAAAGCAGCTAGTTGTGGAGAAATCCTACATTATCCACTCAGTATAAGGGGACATCTGTTTTGCATTACTGTATGCAAACATCTCATGTTTTAGCGAACTGTCACACAACTGTTGTTTTTTATATAAATAAATAGAGGAAGGCATGCACTTGTTCTGGCTTTTAAGTTATGTTTAGCACTGCAGCCCATGGCATTCATGTAAACCTCGTCTAATTGAGTGTGAAACTGAAACGCATCTAACTTTTTCGTGTAAATGTAGTTCGCATACATTGTATCTGATACAAAAAGCACAGACTCGCAAAGAATGTATGAATGTATAGGGAAGCGACGGCCTCACATCACTGGCATGGTCCGGCCAAGTTCGGCATAAGGCCCTAGTCGTAGTGGGTGGATAAGTTAAGTCACATGGTCAGTCTTCTTCCCACACAAACACACCCACTCTCTCCACCATGCAGCTCCTTTTTTTCCCAATCTTCTGCAACTCTCACACACAGGACTAACAGCATGGAGAGCGCCACAGGATTTACAATGCATCAGGATAGAGAACACGCGTAGTTTGCAATACCTTATTAAAAAATAACCTAGCCTACTGGACCGTCGGTCTGCAATATTCTAACATCGTCTGGAGGCAGAACTAATTCGCCCACTTTCCAGGTAGGCTAAACTTACGCAACAATATTTCGTTTTCATATAGTCTATATCTTATTTTAGTGTTGTTCTTACCTAAACGACGTCAACTGCACCACCAGATCTGAAACGACGCCAACTGAAGAATGCGCTGGTTCCATCTGTCGACAAATTTGTCTAGCATATAGTTGAAATTAGCCTATTTATTCACCCGAATCCATCTGCACCTTACTTTTTAGTTTTGAATATTATGTGCAATACTTTGAGTAATACAACACGATTAGTTAACATGTCTTATCGTGGATATGATGACGGTTTCCTATGGGTCTCCATAGACTGCAATCTGTGCATAGTGGCAAAAAGTATAGGCCTGTATTTACATTGTTATCAGGCCTATGTGATGTTTTAACGGCAGCGTTGCCCTCTTCGCCCATCCCCCCAGGTAACACTTAAACACCAAAGGTGCCAACCACTATTCAAACTATCTAATTTACATTAATTTTGCAGACCCACTGCTGTTTTCAGTTTAGGTGCAAATAGCTTTACTTCCACTAGGAATAGGCGTTGGGTATGTTGCTTTTATTCAACGCTAAACATTTTTTGGAACCTGGGTGCAAGGGAGAGACTTGTTGAATATGTTGATTAGTATGTTTTTACTCAGACATAATTACAAATGTTTTGAGTTATGGCACGGTTATCTGTATCTGTATACAGATATGTATGTATGTATGTATGTATCTGTTATCTGTAACTGTTAATTATCTCCCAGGGGGAAAAAATGCACATATTCCCAGCAGTCTTGGAAGGAATAAAATTAAGAATCCACAGATAAACAACTGCATCATTCTCTTATTACGAACCCCCCTTACAATTTATTCTCTCCTATCTATTGTCCTCATTGTCTTGAGTGAGATGACTCATCGTTCTGCTCATGGATCATGAGTCTCGAGTGCATTATTCTGGCATCTTCTTGTTTTTTGGGGCATTTATGAACCTAGCTTTCCCTTGTTCCTCCATCTTAGGATATCGCAGGGGGAAGGGCCAGTGTATCTGGTGTGGAGACCCGAGAAAGAGACATGAGTCTTGTGGACATAAGGCACATGGCAGGGTCCTTGACCCTGTCTCTGGTCAGCAGCGACCCAAAGCACCGACACCCGGATGGCGTGGACGACAGCGACGCGGACTACCAGCGAGCCCGCAACATGTCTCCTGACCTGAGGCAGGACTTCAGCATGATGGAACAAAAGAAGAGAGTGACCCACATCCTGCAGAGTCCAGTATGTACCCCACAGCAGTAAATCTGCATCCTCTAAAGACAGGATACCTTTATAGAGGCCTCTGGGGAATAGGCCAGGCTGTTGAAGCCCATATCACTAATATTATTATTATTATTATTATTATTATTATTATTATTATTATTATAGCTTGCCTAAAACAAAGCTGAGTGCTATTTGAAATGTTCTTCGTTCTGCTGCATTTCTCTTCTGCTCTGAACAGATGCTCTCTCTGCATATCGCTGCATATAGCCGGTTATATTTTGTATAGATAGGACCGAGAGGTAGGCAGTGAGATTTTGAATAAAAAGGATTGTACACAAGCTCGTGTGAAGTGCACGGAAATACGACGAGCCCACGCTTCATCGTCTGCGGTTGCATAACAGATCCCAACAAGTGGGACTCAGCTCGTCGCCATGGGAACCGAGCTGAGATGAAGCGGAATGCTTGAGCTCAGGCAGTGGCACACAGGACAACATTGCCTTCTCGGTGCCAATAGATAACCAGTGATTCACTGTCTATAATTTGATAGGCAAGCTTAATAAGTGCCGCCCCCCCACTCCAGTCAACTCATCACACACACACGGAGTATAAGTGGCCTCTCGTGATTTGTGTAAATGTGTTTATAAGGAGCGTCTGAAAGCACACTATCCCTGGAGGAACCTGAAAAGGTAAAACATAAAACAATGTGAACTTGGGTCATGGTTATGTTGTGTGTAAACATGAGCCACTGTGATAATGTACATTCCACTTAGCCCCTCCTACAGTTGCCTTATCCTCCTACAGCAAGTTACGCTCCATCCTTACTTATTGCAAAGCAAAACTGTCACACTACTATTATCTACCAAGTTATTATTAGTGTTTTGGTGCCACTAGTGCTGATTCCAGTAGGGCATCTTCACAATTTGAACATCTGTTTTTGCCTTTATTTATCTTCCCGTGTAATATAATGTCTCCAGGTGTTTAAAGATGAGCTGGAGGGCCTGATACAGGATCAGACTACAAAAGGAAACAACCCCACTGGTCTCCTTGCCCTGAGACAGATAGCTGACCTGATCATGGCCAGCACTGTTGGAGGGGCTGGCCCTTTGACTTCCCCCACTAGTAAGCAACACTGTATGTCTGTCTGTATGTGTGTGTCTTATCTGTTTTTATGGGTGGCTAAAAGGTAAAGTCAGCTATTGCAAGCTAAATGTAAGCTAATACACTTTTTGTCAAATTCAACAAATATCTCCGGGCACTTTGCTAGCTTACCGTTGTCTGTGCGTGTTGAAAAAACTATCTGATACTTCTACACAACCCTGGCTCGTATCAACAAAGCCGTAGCACTACACTTTGCTTCACAATGGATTTCAACGTGTGAGACGCCACCCGCAGACCGATACTGTTTTGATTTGAGCTCGAAGTTAGCAAGAATGACTTACCATACCTTTAATTACATACAACACATCTCCTTTGTCTGTTTGTGTTATCCTGCCTGAATATCTTCATTGTCAGAGAAGTGGAATACTCTGATTCTTGTGACATTGAAAACCCTGAAACAGCTGAAAATGCAAAAACTTGTTGATGTAATTCTTTATCCTGAATGTTTCTATTAAGTAGGCCCAGTTCCAGCAATGAATTACAGCTGTCTGCTGTGTCAATTATGTTCTCTTTCGTACTTCAGCTGAGGTCACTGAACAGCTTTAGGCTAAATAGATTATTTTAAAATAGTTGAAATATGACGGCTATAAAAATTGGCTTAGCAGTAACCTGAGTTTTTGAAGGGTTAAACTGTCAGGTTCTGTTTTGTTGGCTTATACAGTAGTCTCTCACGAAAGAGCCTGGGAAAAGTTACTTTAGTCATTTAAATGCGGGTACTGAAAGTTACATGGATGTTCTAACTTCATGTGCAGACTAATTATGAGCAAACATATTAGCTGACTAAGTAGTTCATGGTTGAACATTAACATTGTACATCCCAATAAAGTAAAGTTGAAAAGTGAATTAGGCATAGCGCGCACAACTCTCTTATTAATGCTGTATGTGTTTTCCTTCAGGCTTAGGGTTGGTCAACCCAATCAATGACTTGTATGGCATTGAGTCTCCATCTTTTGCCAAAGGAGAGAAACAGAGTCGGTGTAAACTGGCCAGCCTCTACAGACTTGTAGATCTCTTCAGCTGGGGCCGTTTTTCCAGCTCATATGTTACTGTGAGTGGAACACCTACTAATACATCGTACAAAGTTTGTGTACCATTATGTGAACATTGTTTATGCAGGCTGTTGTAAGCATTCCTTGGAGGAGGATTGTTGGAGACATTTTCAATTTGTAAATCATGCTATTTATTGAAGGTGTCTGTAATGTTGAATCACATTTGTTTAAAGCTAAAAGGTAATTCATTATTATTATAATAAACATTATTATTATTATATAATATTATTAATTATTTTTAAAATGAACAGTTAGACCATTGATATTAAGAGATGTAATGCTTTGTATCAAGTTTCTCACAGTGGAAACTTTGTTCTGTCACAGTGGTTATTTACTTTAGTCATATAGGAAATAGTTAGAAATGTAATTGTAAGTTGATTTTGTTATTACATTTTGACAATATTTTCACACAATTGCCATATTTATGTTCTAGAACATAATGTATGCATATGTCATGTATTTACAAAATCACAATCTTTTTTTCTTTTTCTCATAAGCAAATATTGCAGATATTGGTCTTGGTCATATTTCTATACAACGTATAATGTCATCTTGGATGTTTTCTATCTTGATGTGCATAAGTATGATTCATTGTTTTGTAAAAAAAAATGTACTAGTAACTGATACCAGGAACATTTTTAATCTGTATTTGGTCCATCTGTGTTTCCGTCCTTCCTTGTGTCACAGGTCCGGGTCAGCAAAGAACAAGACCATATTCTCATTAGTCCACGAGGTCTGTCATTTGCTGAGGTCACGTCAGCAAATCTGGTAAGGACAATGGGCGTGTTTGTATTTCTCAAACATAAGAAAGCCATCAGCTCTCACTGCAGTAGGTGAAGAATTACTTCTTGATATATAATAGGGAGATTAAATGAAAATAAAGGAAAATAAAGTATTTATTATTTTGAACTGGTGGATTTAAAAATGTAATAATGCATAATATGATATTCCCATGCGTTTTAAGACTGTGAGAAGAACCATGGGTGCTCCTAGACCCATAATAATGTGTTTTGCTTCAGAGACATTTCAATCAGAAATTGATGCATAAAAAGCACAAATTGCTGCATGGAAATTCACCAGAATGAAGGAAATGGACGTGTTTGAAGCTAAAAATATCCTGGGGGGTAAACCCCCAGGCCCTGCTTAACGTGTCTCCTCACCCATTTTTAAACAAGCAAAAGCAAACATAGAAACATATGAATTATTTTTAATTAATAATTGATAGGCCTACAGTGACATTTGTGATTTACACGTCTCTGTATGTAGGCCAACAGATCACATTCTCATTAGGGGCTGAGCACCCCTAAAGGTCTGATCCTAGAACTGACTAGCGTCATCCCAGCAGTTTGTTTTCTTTCTCAGGTGAAAGTTAACATTGTCGGGGATGTGGTGGACCAGGGATCCACTGATCTGGGGATCGATCATTTTGGCTTCAGTCCCCATGCTTCCATCTACGCCATGCGTCCTGACGTGAGGTGTATTGTACATATACACACACCTGCTACAGCAGCTGTAAGTGGACAGCCAGTCTGCCATTAATTGAGCATGCTCTGGGTTGAATATTAAAGGTGTAGTCAGCTATCGCAAGCTAAATGTAGCTAATGCACTTTTTTCCAGATTCAGCAAATATCTCCTCGCATTTCGCTAGCTTACCGTTCTCTGTGCGTGTTGAAAAAATAAACATACTACTTCTACACAGCCCTGGCTCCGTAAATAGGAACATACACAAAGTGGCGAATGCTGCTCGTATCTACAAAGCCGTAGCACTAAGCTTTGCTTCACGATGCATTTTGATGTGTGATTCGGCAACGCAGAGGACTGCGGAGCGATACTGTTTTGATTTGAGCTCGAAGTTAGCAAGAATGACTGACCATGCTTTTAATAGGAAAACACATAAGTGCTACTAAATGCTAATAAGGGCACTGGCAGTATCGTAGAAGAATTGAAACCAGCCTGCATTATATTATGCCTAGTTATTCTTTTATGTGGACAATATAATTTACCAGTGCCTTTTGAGGTCGTGCTTTAAAATGCATGGAGCACACCGGAGCCTTTTTATCTGCCGCTGATGGCTAAGATGTGCCTTTACTTAGTCATTTATGTGTAATGACTGCTTTCATCCTGTTCCAACAGGTGTCCTCTATGAAATGTGGTATGCTGCCCATTTCCCAAGACTCCCTGCTTCTAGGTGACATCAGCTACTTTGGTTACCAAGGCAACCTTGATGATAAAGAGGACAAGGTGGCATTTCAGAAAGCTCTAGGTCCTACTGCCAAGGTAATGTAATGAGAACCCAGTTACACAATCATTTATTGTATCTTACAGTCTTCACTTTAGCTCCCATTAAACAATACATTCATTACAAAAGTCACATTAAACCTATGCAATGCCACTGAAAGTATTATAACATAATCCACTAATGTATTTAATGAATGGATTAGGGAGAAACTTTGTACTTACTTGTAGAACCATCTTTTTGTGATTTGGCAGGTGTTGGTGTTGAGAAATCATGGTCTGGTTGCTATGGGGGAAACCATTGAGGAGGCGTTCTTTTATGTCTACCATTCTCAGCAGGCTTGTGAAATACAGGTACAAAAAGCTGTATAATAAATTATGGATATTGTTCTTACTTAACAGGACTTATTTTTACACATGGTTAGAATGTACAAGGAGACAGTGAAGCAGGAATACCACTTTAAAGCGGTACTACATTCTTGTTAAAGTCTGAAATGTCTAGCATTCTTACTTCAATATAAATACACACACTGACATTTTGTTAAAATGAATCCATTGCAGTGGATGTTCATTCAAATGTGAAATGCACATTCGATCAAATTCCACAACAAAACCTCTGTGCCATGCCAGCAGATTCGGAGATCACGCTAGAAGTGTGCCCAAGGGCGTAACTACCCATAATGCAACCGCATTTGGGCCCGGCATCAGCCAGGGGCCCGTGTACGCGAGGCCTTATTAACGATCAACCTTATTAAGGATCAACAGGGCCCTCTAATGTACAAATCGTTCTTCATCCGAGCTTCCGAGCTGGTCAAGCTCCAGATAACCACAATTACTGTTAAAAACTAGTCTCCAGTAGATATAGTGCTTAATTAATATGCAGGCATTTCCTGGAATGGTGACATTCTTGATTTTGTTTACAATATCTGCTGTGCATAAAGCACTCGTAGGTTATCTTACCTCATAGTCACTTTAGTTATACATTTTGATTTAGTAACGATTAATGGTCGATTTGATGTTAAAATATATGGAGTTGACCAGGGGAATTCTGGGTGGTGATTTGACATGCGTACGGCATAACAAAATTATTTTACGGGTACAGGTAGCCCGTTACATTTCAAGAGAGTGGGAAATGCAGCAATGGATAATACACATGCAAGTGCACATAAGACACGAATAATTAAAGAGGCAGCCGAAAATGAAAAGCTACCAAAGAAATATTATTTGTAGGCTACGTAGCCTATTTCTTCTAGCAAACAATCTTCTCCCAGAATGACGGGTTTTTCACTTAACGGAGCTCAATAGGACAGAGCAGTCTATCTGAACTTGACAAGCACAGCGGTAAAGCAAGCCTGGAGTGTGCACTTATGAAGTAAGTTCAATTTTATCCAATTTATTTAAGCTACTATTTGTCTATTGATGAACCAACACACTTTTCACTCGTCAATGGTGCGCCGTCACCATGTGTTCACCTGTCATGGTGCTCCGACGTCAGCTTTCATCGTTGATGTTTGACTTGGGGGATGATGGATGCATATGTCTCCCTGATCTCCTAAAATCCTTTCATAGCTACTCCTGCAGATATTTGGCATTGGCATCAGTAGGCTAGTAGTGCACTGCAGTTCGTTGTTGCCGTTTAAATTGGGTTACATTTAGAAACGGCTTGCTTCAAAATAGGCCATTATTATTGTTAAGGGCCCGCTTTCATCGCTCTGCATTGGGGTCCGTTGTTGCCTTGTTACGCCATTGAGTGTGCCTTTGAGTGGATTCATCCATTGTAAAGTTCTTGGTCTAGCACCTACTATGTGCCTTTTTATACTTGTAGGTGAGCACACTGAGATGTTCTGGTGGAGCGGACAACCTTGTGGCTCTGGACAGGGAGAGGTACAAGCCCCTGACCCCGGGACTGGCCAGCACTGGGTTGGTGATGGACAATGAGGTCAAATGGAAAGTTGGCGAGGCGGAGTTCGAGTCTCTTATGAGGATGCTGGACAACCTGGTGAGTGAACCCTGTTCCTCACCCACAATGCGTTTTGTTTGAGTTTCCTCTCAAAGGTGCTTCCTGTAGACGCATCTGGCGGTCTTCCAACAGCTGTGTATACAGTACGTTAGCTCATTGTAGTTTTTTGTCTGTAGTACTAGGCTGCATTCACACATCAGCGGTGATACCGCTCGCCGTTCCGCTATTGCCAACGGCAGATATTTAAAATCCCCCCCCCCCCCTCCTTCCCGCTGTAGTTTGGAAACAAAGAAGTTACTTGCTTACTGTAGTAACGCCCACAAGCGTTCTTATTGGCTTGCCGCTATAATCTGATTATTTTCCCACGACGACAGAATAACAAAAAACACAACGTTCTATTTCTTGCCGTCTGCCATTCCGCTTTGGCAAGGGCTGCCGCCCCGCTTCTAGAAGCGGAGCGGGAAGCCTTTTTTTTTTTTTTTTAATGGCTCGCTATGGGCGCCTCCGCTTTGTCGTCATTAGAACACATTAAAGGTGTGACACGCGATTTTAATCTAATACACTTTTTGTCACATTCGGTGAATATCTGCTCACGTTCTAGCTAGCAATCTGTACATGGGAGGGAATGGGGGGGGGGGGTGGCTGATATGTGTAACGCCACGCA
>JAODLL010057747.1:0-18357 GCA_026546735.1 Forbesichthys agassizii | reverse complement strand
ATATATATGTGTATATATATATGTGTGTATATATGTGTGTATATATATATATATATGTGTGTGTGTGTATATGTATATGTATATATGTGTGTGTATATGTATATATATATGTGTGTGTATATGTATAATAGACGTATGAGTGCTGCCAGCATTGCTGCAGAGGTTGAAGGGGTGGGGGTTACAGCATGTCAGTGCTCAGACCATACGCCACACACTGCATCAAATTAGTCTGCATGGCCATCGTCCCAGAAGGAAGCCTCTTCTAAAGATGATGAAGATGTCTGAGGCTTATGTTTCAAGTGTGATGCAACATTGACTTGTGAATGTAGTGTAATCCTGCTGAACTAACTATTTGAAATGAAAGAAGTAAAGGAAGGAAGTAAAACGGGTAGACAAATGCCACATGTCGCACTTTTTTTTTTGAGACAAATGGAATGAGAGGCCTCTTGTCCAAAGAATGTTGAAGGAAATCCCAGTCAGGGTGGATAACAAATGGTATCTATCTAAAATGGGATTTGCGAAGCATCTAGGTTCACCTAGTCCAGCTGTTTACGTGGGGGCAGCAGCTCCAGGATGAGAAGATCTCAAAGTCCTGTCCCTAACAGAGGGAAGCATGTTTAACCATAGCAGACTTTGTTTTATGATGTGAGGATAAGCCACATGGCAATGCAAAGCTGTGGCCTCTCTTCAGCTTCCTTGTTAGAAAAGCACTGGTCTCTGTCCAGCTCAGACGCCCCATTTAACAGGCATTCCATTTCCAACAGACATCCTTGGCATGCACATGCTAGTCACAATAAATCTTCAGTTCTTCTCTCGTCGTTTCTTAGGGGTTGGTATCGCCTACTGTCCAATAATGTAAACTGTTCTTGTGTAGGTGGGTTTACATGTATACTAAGTCATTCTGGAGAAAGCTTGATGATATTTGAACTATGTCAAAACAAGAACACCTCTCCCTTAAATGCCATAGGGTGCTCCCACAGAACCTCCACCCCTCAAATTGGAAATACATTGTGAAGGCTAGGTCTAGGTGTGCGGTCTGTACCACTTTGTTTGTATTTACGGAGCCAGGGTTGTGTAATAGTACCAGATTTTTTTTATTTTCTTTCTCAGCACGCACAGAGAAAGGTACGATGGTGAGCCATTAAGAGATATTGAATTTGACAATGTGTATTGGCTTGCAGTACAATTGCTTTCCATATGCCCCCCAACTACAATACAATGTGAATCCTAAGGAGCTTGAACCCATGACCATAAACTGCACTGACAAGTATGTGTGTGTGATACAATTATAATGGTATGGTTGCTGTTTTGATAAAATTCTGGTTGGTTGACACTATGACCAAACACGTAACCTGTCTCTTCTGTGCGCAGTGATCCGTGCTAAAGTGTCCGGCAAGAAGCTCCTGAAAGATGGACCTTTTGGGATGATGCGTTACACAGTCAAACAAACAAAGGTATGTTTCCAGTGTAATCCCTTTAACATGAGAGAAGTAAGCTGCTGCCCTTTTCTGAGTGACTACATGGGAACAAACAATATAGTTGTTTGATATTTTGCTCCAGAATGTAATGGTGTTAGTGTGAATTGGTCACAAGTGCAGGTCACAAAATGCTTTAGGGGCGGGCCACATAATCATTTAACATTAGGAGAGTAAGTGGTAAAAAAGTACAGTAGCTTCATAATGTATCTTGCAATTAGGGCTGGGTGATATATTGGTATATAAAAGATTTAAATTAGATAATATTGTTTATATCACTATATTGCATCTTGTTTCAGAGTAGCAATGCTAAATTGCTAAATTTCACATGCTAAATTTCCCTTTCTGACAAACGGGTACAGGTAGCCAGCTAGTATTACAAGATACCAGTAACCAAAAGCAAAAGTGGAAAAGATTGAGAAATAATCATAGCTGCAATATTTACAACCTCTCTGCAATGGATGTAACCATGTACGACTAAAAATAAATGGTTAAAAGTAAAGAAATGTCACATTTGTCGGGTTTCCTGTTTTTTTTTCTATGAACATTTAACACACTTTATAGCAAATACCTATCTATCTATTATCGGTATTCAACCTAAATTTATCGGGATATGATTTATGGATTGTTATCAGGATTCTAACGAGCCATTCATTTGAATCAGCTGTGTTGGAGCAAGGCAACATCTAAAACATGCAGGGCAGTGTTCCCTGAGGACCAGAGTTGGGAAACACTGGTGTAGTGGTTAGAGAAGAAAGTTGATAAGAAAGATCATGGGTTCAAATCCCACCATGGACTCTTATATTATTAGTGATTCATTATAATTTACATAAGAATAAATAAACAATGAATGTGTTATTTTTTTTTATTTTTTTTTACGTACGGGCTAGCAGTAAGATAGCTATGAACTCATCTCTTTCTATACTGCATTGAGTGTGAAAGGGTGGCCTAGTGGAAAAGAATGACTTGTCACCAAGAGGTATGAGGTTCAAATCCACCTGATTATCTCTTGTGTATGCAAATTTTTCCCTGAACTATGCTAATGTTATCATGGCATTTATCTTGCATAAAGAGATGCAGTAAGCCATACATTTTTCAAAATAGACAGGTGTTATCTAGCTGTAAACCCATATATCCCATACATATCTTTTAATCACCGCTTTTAAAGGCTCCCCTACTAGCAAACGCAGTTTCTCCAGTAACTGCCAAAAACCTTTTAGTCTACTATGTTACACAAATAATTGTCTTATTCAATATTAGTTGATTATATCTTTCTTAGAAAATAGTTGATTATATAGCTTTCTTAAAAATGTCTAAACTGTCTGCTTTGGTCAACGGATAAAACTCACTAACGAACTGTGACAGTCACAGCATAATCTATGATTTAGTTAAGGGCTAGAAAAATATATCGTGTCTCCAACAAGCTTTTTCTGCATGCCAAATCATAAATATATAGACATTTAATTTACCAGTGATTTGGCAACTGTCAGCACAAAGCAGTCAATTTCCATGTTCTAACCCACTGTTTGACAGATGTACAAGGGGTTTGAAAAGGTGCCGCACATCCAGCACATCCATACGGTTGCTTCAGAGAGTTTGTGCGGCGTCAAGTTGGACATCAACAAATACCAGTACCTGATCACAGGTAGGCCAGCAGCCATGAGGCCAGCACCTCAGTCCAGTTATGAAACAGTGGGACATTTAGAGGTCATTGAGTCTGTTTAGTGTTGTGAAAGCAGCATTATTGCTGTGTTCCCATTGGTCATCATTAATCCTTCCAATTTTATACATTTTCACCATTGCCATTTTTTTAGGGCCAGAAATGGCCCATAACACTTTCTCACTCCCTTGTAATTAGCATTTATCAGGCAAGCCTGTTTTCCAACTGAAGCTTTTACGAGTTGCCATTTGCAACAGGGGGACGGTTTACCTTAGACCCCAGGGCACTCACTCAGCCTCTTGATGTATGTTACTGTTGCTAAGTTGCAGCCTGTAAATACTGTAAATGTGCCCCACAGTGAATGAACAGGAGGAAGTTGCTAGGCAACAACGACTGTTAACTAATGAGACCTCAGTTAGCTAGCACTGGTCTTAGGGAATCTATAATAGGTTCTTCCTGGTCCTAGAGCCTCGCTATCCATACTAAATGATAGAAATGCACTCATGCCTACTAGATGAACTGTGTAGCCTGCCTTTAATCAACCCATTGATTGGCATTTTATTTTATTTTCAAGGTTTGTTTAGTAGCCTACTTAGCCAAACAATGAACCTGGTTTAACCAATCACAACAAATTATTAATGTAGCATGACAATAGCGGAAACAAGGTGCAGAATCGTAGAACTGTTTTCCGTTTGCTTTAAGTTCGCCGCGAACATAAACAAATTGTTTGAGAAGGTAATTCTCGGCCAACACATTTACACATTTACACTGGAGGAAGGGTGACAGTTTAAATTGAATATTTTTGGAATGTGTACAGAAAATATTCAAGTTCAAAGCAAACATGTTCACCACGAATGTTCGACAATTCTGAACACACCTCTATATCATTATGCTAATGTACCGGTTCAAGTTCCTACCGCTCTACATAAGAAAACATGGAAATGTATCAATGCAAATCTGATGACATTAAGAAAATGTTAAAATGACAATTTACTATAATCACAACAATTTTGGGTTAGCTTTATAGGGCACGCTACTTTATCCACATACTTACCGATATCCCAAACATTTGAACTGTGTCACTTTAATAAAAATAAACATGAAGTTTTTGCTCCTTATCAGAACGTTATTCACAACCAGTCTATACCGCGACAGTTGTGTCATGCATTGTATTAGACAAGTGTGTTGTGATGCTTGCTAAAATGGCGCAATATTTTGTAGCGACAGTAGTAGGTTACTATATATTAAAAGGTTCAGTGTTTCAGTTGAACTACTTCTCTCCCTGGCTCCCTTGTCGACTCACTTACACTGGATTATTTAGTCAGCCAGTCTACCCTTGTCTTTTCTTGTCTGCTTTTAAAATGACAATAATATTGTTTATCGCGATTATTTCTGCGACAATATATCAACCAACAAAAAAAGTTATCGTGACAGGCCTACAAAAAATTCTGTTCTTGACCACATACTGGTGTTGGCCACCAGTGGCACAGTAGTAAACTGCAAACAGCCTGGGTCTATAAATAGGCTTCTGCCGACCTTTTGAAAACTCTGCAACAGGGGTGTTGGTTCAATGTGGTCTTACGGTATGCAATTGTTTTACCAAACAATTTTAATGGCCCGAGAGGTCTTTCACTATCACATCTGCACATTCATATCAATATTTCATATATACAAATGAACAAGCAACTTCGGAATAATGACAAATGTGTCTAATATACATTATTATGTTATAACCAAGTTGATTCTAAAATTACATTTACAGTATTAAAAAAAAGTAATAGCAGGAGTGCTTCAGGAATCTCACTTATAACTTGTATCCACCGGTGCTCTTGTTTAGAGGAATAAATATCTAAAACGGGAAGAAGGTGCAAAAAGCCACAATGAATAAGTGACTAAGTGGTAATGCAACTTCAAAAAACGAGGCACTCAAGCGGAGTAAAAGAAAAAAGCCTTTAATGTATGGGCTAGGACACCTACGCGTTTCGGCTATTGCCTTCGTCAGAGTGCCTTGTTTTTTTGAAGTTGCATTACCACTTAGTCACTATTCATAGTTGCTTTCTGTGCCTTCTTCCCGTTTTACACATTTACAGTATGTTTAAATGATTTGACACTGTGGAAAAAATTATTGCTGGCTTCCATAGTATGAGTTATAACTTATGACCTAACATGAGTAACGCTGAGTTGGGCTGTCTGTATTCTCAGGCCGTGTGTTTGAAGACAAAGTCTACACTGGCCTGTGCAACTTCATAAAGCGGTGGGATGACCTGTCGTTAGCCCAGAAGAAAGGCTTCAATCACCGTTATCAGCTGGGCTGCAACTGCAGGGTGAGTCGCCACGACACAACCTTCTTTGTCTACACAACTGTTGATTTAATGTAAGATATTATTGTAGGGGCTTGAAAATGTATCTGAATCAAAGTGATATTTGTACTAAACATCACACACTAACTACACTAGAGGCAACATATGAAAATTGTTTGCAATTCACATTCCACATCAAAAATGAATATAGCAATGGAATGCAGGAATGAACCATTAGTTATTTTTCTCCGTAACATTAAAGCTGTTTACCCCAGGGCAGAAGTATGAATACTGTAAAATTTTATAATAATTTAATAATATATTATGTTCTTAGATTATATTATGGTTAGACACAGTGTGGTTACAGTATGGTAACTGTTCTGTGTACTGTGAAATAACCCTTGTAACAGTAAGATGTCCTTTGGCTGAGGGTTACATCTTTGTCTTTAGATCAAACCCTGCTACTCGCTGCCTTGCTTCGTGACCTCCAAGAATGAGTGCTTGTGGACGGATATGCTGTCTGACTTTGGCTACTCTGGCTACCAGTCCCGGCAGTACTCTTGCATTCAGCAGAAAGAGGGCTACTGCAGTTGGTACAGGGGCATGACCTTCCATGACAAAACAATCATAAATGCAACTGACCCCTGAACCCCTCACTACCAACGAGTGGTCATCCTACCATGCCCCTTCCTGTCCAGCCATCCAGAAGTCCTAAAACCTGATGACCCGGGTGTCCACTTCTTTGAGCAAAAAAGAACATAAATATGTAAAGGTGCCTGTCTATAGCACTTCTGATATAAGTCAGTATGTCTTTATTTTTTGTACCAATAGTCAACAGCTTTCTCTCTCCTCTTTGCATTTCTTCAAGCCTACGCAGCAAATCTGACGCAAACCATGCACCAAAATGTCATTAAATGTTGTCGAAAAGGCAATCAAGTTCGCTATCAATGTAAGGAACACATTTAAGACATGGTAAAAAAAGATGCACTCTAGAATATAGCAATAAAACACAGCCAATACTTATTTTATAAATGTGATCTGCAGAGATATTGTACTGTGATCGTTATGTAAAATGTGCCGTTTGATATAATTATCCAATCTCCATCTTGAAGTTATGTATTGACTTATAATGGTATTGTTTCATAGTAAATTCTCTGTATGTATGTATGTATGTATGTATGTATGTATGTATTCGTTCATACCGTAAAATGTTAATTTATGGCCAATGGATGCCGTTTTCCTTTAGTGTTTGCACTGTAACCAATTTTGGATGTTAAAAACAAGTTTAAATACACAGAATGCTCTACAAAATACGGATTATAATTTATGTTTTACCTTTTTGCTAAGAATAGGCCACAGGCTACACAAGAGCTGGAGGGATGTTATAGTTGAATCCAAAAAATAACTGTTGCAGTGCCAACACAGGGAATGCCTATTCTGCTGTGAGAATTTTTCTTCTGTAATGATATAAGCTACAAAGATTAACTATCAATTTATCTATAACCTCTTTACTACACGTATTTATGTCAATAGACAGTCAGCATATGACTACAAAATAATAAAATAGGCCATTACAGTAAGAATGAGTAGGTTACACAGTGCTTCTGAAACAAATTTAAGACAACGGCACTTTCTTGTTTAATCATAGCTTCTATTTTAGTAATTATAATAGGCGTAACTTTGCAACCCTTCTATCATATTATATTTGAAAGGAACTCCCTCAATGCAATATCTTCAAGCCATTCCTATAAAAGGCACACACATTCTTTACACAATTATATGACAAATGAACAAGGCATGGAAGTTGTCATCTAACAGTATTCAAGTAACTAGTTTCACAAACTATTGAAACTAGGTGATATATCCTAAATATAAAGCTACATTGCGCAACATTATGTACCCTTCAAATTAATCACAAAGACACAATGGAAGGGGCTGTCCCTTCTAAATGTAAATCATTGTAGAGGAGGTGGCTGGGCAGATTTACAGAAGTTGCATACTGTAGCTTTAACGAATGCTTACCATGTGTCATGGATGTCTCCAGCTGTTGCATTCTATTTCACACTTTTGCTATTGTTTGTGTATATATTCTGTCTTGTAAACACAGAAAACACTCATTGAAGTATGATGTCAGCGGCCGTGTACAGTATGTGTACTGTCTCCACAGAGTCCTATATGGGAGTGTGATAGAATGTTTCATTCATGCGTTACTGAAATGTTTGATGTAATTTCTGTGTTTTATATTTTTATAATAAAGTTTTAATGAAAAAGGCCCACTGTGTGCATGAGTTTGGTGTGTGTGTGGATGTCTTATCCTTTTTACGAGACACTTACCATCTGTGTGTGGCTGGGATAGAATGTTTGTTCATTCAGGGGAAACTTCTCTGGGCCCATGGAGTGGTACATCTTAATCATGTGAGAAAACTGTAAACACAGAAAATAAAGAATGTGAAGGCATTAGGCTGCTTCTGTCAGTGTGGCAAACAAAGTATGTTGATTTTTTTTTTTTTTTGTCTTTCGCATCTATAGAAACCCATGCCGACATCATATTGTTGGTGAAATGTGCATGAAAATACACGTCAATGCTGTAAGGGGGAAGGGAGAGAGCAGTTAGCCTACAGTGTTTTGTCTGCCTTCTTAGAAGGTACTAGAAATGGAACCTGCCATAGCAGCACCTTGGTGATGTTAAACCCAGATGTGAATGAGTATTACTTGTTGCTCTGTTTAATGGTCCAAATAAAAGAATGTCAAATATGGCAGAGAAGTGAGTTACAGACTTACCACCCAAGGTTTGCTACAAAAGTTGTAGATTGAAAGGAGGGAGTTTATGCTAGGGACGCCTCCAAACTGCAGGCCAATCACAAGGCTCCTGAAGTCCTCCCCCGTTGCCATGCTGTAAGCATGCTGCCGAATCAGAACAAAGTCTGGCTTGAAAGACCTGCAAAAATATGGATACAGCAATGAATAATCTCAGATAAGGAATAAAGGAACAGTTTGTTGTTGCTGGCTTTTCATGGTAGACCAGCATTATGACATTATACTTCAAACTGAACTTTGGCAGAATAAAATATATCAATATTTAATTTTTTACATATAGAGTATGACAATAACTAGTAGACTGCAGACGTTAGAAACAAAACCAAATAATTTCATATATAGTAAGGTATAGTTTGATGAAACAAAAATACTTGTCGTACTGGCACATGCTTCACAGTATAAATAAATGGATTTGAATAAGAAGGATAAATATGAGATTTGTACACTAACTTTGTTTAACCATGTTTGAGATACATTTACACTAATTTGATCATTTACCCTGACATATTTTTTTAAAATGCAGTTTCTGTCATAATAATTTATCAAATATCAACAATTATCAACATTGTGAAAACATCTGTAAATTGTAAATTGTTTAGTTGTCATGATACCCTTATAATATGTGTTACAAGTTACAGATTGCTGTCATGTATAGGGCCCGCATGATAGTTGGCATGGATTTGCCTCCTACATTACTGTAGGTTAGTTGTTGATAGTTCATATTGGTGTGGTTGAAACATTGCTCATATAAACAGAGACAGACAGTGGCGGACAGGGGCACACAGGCTAATAAAGCTAGCAGAAACTACACAACAGACTCTTGGGTATTGCAGAGCTGCTTATGTTAGACAACACAGACTCACTACATCTTTGAGAACTGAGCTGGCCACATCGACAGCTTGACTACGGCTGCAGATTTTTGAGGCTGATGTGTGCTGTGCAATTATAGTGGCAGCAAGCCAAGGCCTCTTCTATTTATAACAAGTTGTTTATTGAGGATTCAAAACTGGGCTCAAGTGCTTCCTGATAACATGGTTTTAAAAAAGATATATATTTGTTTTACTTGCAAACACAATTAAAAAGACATTATTAAGCAATTTGGTTCAGATATTTAACAGATATTTATTTGAATCTCTTGCGATTACATTCATAATGTGTTTGTAAGTTATGGCCATCCAGAAAATAAACAAACATTTTACAGCAATCCAAATAAACTCCCCATGGTGCTCTTACCCTCACACGATCTGTTACAACACATTTGTAATGGAGATAAATAAACACTGGTGCAACATTCCACATGGTGGACAAGAGAAAAATGTATTCTGAGACTGACTTTACAAGGGCCAAGGTAAATTAAAACCACAAAAAAAGTACACTTTTTAATCTCATTATGCAGATCAAGCATATAGCATACCGTAGTAATCCCACACATTAAAATGGTTTGGTTTATTTATAGAGTATTCTATATCCAGAGCGTTCCTCTCCGTCAATCATGTATTACCTTAAAGCAGCACATTTATGGCTTATGGTCAAAATCACTCTTGCCCAACACTGCAGTTCTCTGCAATATGCAAATGTGGCCTTTCAATGGTTCATCAGTGGTGCAATAAACACTGAGAGCAGTGACTGATGTTCCAAAACTTGGAACATCAATCTTCCCGTGGGTGCATACATGTGGAAAAGTTCTAGCCTACATCAGCAAAGTCGAAATGTATTGCCGTCTATCAGATATTTGTCAAAAATATGACCCATTAAAAAGTTATTTTCTATTTTTTTTTCATTTGACCTTTATTTTACAAGGCAAGTTCACTGAGAACTTATCCTCATTTGCAGCAACGGCCTGAAGAGTAGGTACGTGGCAAGGCGAGAGGGAAATTGAACCAACTGAAAACTGGGGATGATAAGGTAGCCATGCTGTATGAGAGGCCAGGTTGGATATTTGGCCAGGACACCGGGTGTCATGGGATCTTTAGTGACTATTTTTGTTTAACATTTCTTCCGAAAGATGGCACCCTACACAGGGCAGTCCCCTTTGTTGTACTGCTCTGGTACAGTATATGTTTTGTTGATATTGTTGTTCTTTTGTGTTGTTAATAAAAACCTGTGTATTGTATTCGTTGAGCAAGTGTGCTTTTTCATCAGTGTGACACACACAAAGTAATCGACAGTAGAGTGGGTAGAGCGGGGTGACAGGTGGCTGAAAGGTTGCTGATTCGAACCCTGCTAACTCCTCATCCAGTGCCAAGGTGTCCATGAGCAAGACCCCTTACCCTAACTTCTCCCGGTGGTGTCAGGTGGTCTCCTTGCATGGCTGACATCACCATCAGTGTATAAATGTGTGGGTGTGAATGGGTGGAAGGTTAGAAAAGCGCTTGTAAGACCAGATGTAGACCAGGTGCCTGGTCTATGTTGCAATAACCAAGAATCCTGCGTGCTACATGAAGGGGTGAGAACCAGAGGGCCATGTAAGGGACATTTCTCCAACTTTACAGGAGGGCCAAAACAAAATGTTTGAATACACGTGCACCTTTTTGGCACTACCGTTTACATTTCATATAAATGCATGGGCCCATCTGATGACAATATTAACAAAGCATTATAAATAGTTTATAATAAATAACAATCCACTGTGATAAATATACCATAAAACATTCTTACCACATGCTTTCCAAATATACATTTCTCAATGCCAAAATGGCATAAGTGCTGGCTTAGTATGTTCAGTATTTAGGTTTTTAATTAATAACTCCAAATGTATTAAGAATTCACTTGTGCCCTTTTGGCCGAACAATAGCTCTTCAAGAGCTTTAATTTGACATATACATCTCCGTCTCACCCCTCGAGATGTATTACTTTGAAGATCACTTACGTTTGGAGGATAAATCTAAACAAACTAAAAAATATATCTCCTAAGGGCAACTGGCAGGACATCAATAGCCATAGATAACCCAAGAGGTGGGGGTCATTCACACTGACCGTTAGGGAGGACATATATTAACCCTGGCCATAAAGTGTGTCTTTCACTCTTAAGAAGGTTGGGGATGTGGCAATTACTCTGACTGAATTGATTCATTTGAAATCATTAGCCAAATACGCCATGTTGGGACTTTAAAGTTATAGAAACTTCTGTTTAGATAATTTGTTTTAGGTCAGTAATGTCAATAAATACTGAAATATGAATATATTCCCCTATGTTTGGGTAACAGCTAATACAGACATGATTCAAGACATCACTGATATTGGGGTCATTAAACGTATTCACACACACCAACACATTTGCACACGTGCATGCCTAGGCACGCGTACACACACATAGGCCTACGCCCAAACAAATAGGCTCAGAGTTCAAGCGAGGGAGTGCTACTAACCCAGTAAGATATTTTCAAGATCAAAACTAGTTATTCCCATCATGTCCAAACTTTGATTTAGTGATTGAGGAGTGAAGAGAACACAATCCTCAAATATATTTTGTGCCATATTATTTTCACGTGAAGTTGTTTGACCGTTTATTATGTTTCGTTTTTTATATGTAATCTACATAATCCCATTTGAGTGTTATTAATCAATTCTATATTTTTATAATAAGCAGTGGTTGATTGGTTATGTACACCAGAAACAAGGGTCCCAAATTTTGTAAAGAATTCATACTCCAGATTATTGATTTATTTTATTATTGATAATTTTATATATTAATATAATATACAGCATTTTTTTTTTTTTAAATAATTTATTAGTAATAATATAGAAAAGCATCCCGTCTTCTCAAGTGGTGCCCTGGTTAATAATAGATTCAATATTAAATTTTATGAAAATATCATGATTCATCAAGTGTAGTCAACATGCAATAAAATGCAGTCCATTTATCATCCATAATTTTACTGATGTTGCCATTCATATTTTTATCTAATGAAGAGGGTATTTTTTGTAAGGTTAAAGCATTGTCCAATGAGCTACATTCATTTTTGTTGTGTTTCAGCAAGAGTAATTAAAATGCACCACAATCCATGGACTTTTGTTTACCAGGGTTTATCTACTAAGATCTTTGAACGTCCTAATAAGCTCCCTGGAGATGTTTGAATCACCAGCTACTTTTGTCCTCATAATGAACTCGTGCCAAACTCAGAAGGCTGGCTGGTGCATTATTGTCAGCCTGTCTCCCACTGATAAGGACAATCAGGGGTAGACGTGACTGGGAATTCACAAATGTCAAACAGACTATCACTGGTTCTGCTCAGCATTCGACAGACAATGTAACATTGTATCTGGTTGGCTTAAGAATAGGGTAGTGAGTTTACTGTAGTTCATAGTAGTATTGGTGTGCACTAGTAGGCCCACTGGAATCAATGGGCCATGGTCTTAGCTCCAGGACCAGCTGCCAGAGAAAGCCTGGCAGCTGGTCCTGACCCTGGGCAGTGTCCTGGTTGTGTCTGCCAGGGAGGACTGCTGTCTGGGCGAGCTCCAGACTAACTTGCATCCATACCAATGCTCAGAGGAACACATGGACATAAATAAAGCATAAAAACAACAATGCAATAACTCTCCCCAGATATACAGGATTACAGCCAAAAATTAAATAAATATCAAATTAAAACCCAAATAAGACAAATATATCTACCCAATGCTTATCTGATTGGCTCACACTGGCAAGTGACATAACCTTGTATTCTGCAGACAATAACCTGTGTTCAATCTGGCTACCATTTGATCGTAGAATTAAGGAGCCATTGGTATTTATTCACTTTTGGTAGAGGCACACTGGTAAACCAATGTATCATTCATTACACCAAGGTGGGGAAACCACCATCTTCCTGAGGCCTGTCTGAACCTCGTCTGTGAGCTGGATTTGCGTCGTAACAAGATGAGCCTGTCCAACGTATGTTTTTTGAGGCTGGACAAGGCATGGCTGGACAATAGATGATTAAAGTAGGGCTTGAAAGATTGGGTTAGATTTTGTTTGTGTGTGTGTGTGATGCTTATGCGCCTAGAAGACGATTCTGTGTGGTCTGAGTGTACATCGTCACTGCAGGAAACCAGAGAACAGTATTATTTATTTGTGCAAATAGGGATTTGTGGGTCACAAATGTTTTGTCTGACTGAGACCTCTACCTTACAGGGTGGACAATGAAATACAACACGATCTTCTAATGTAATCTCCATTTTCTATGGGTGGGCCTGCAGGTTGGGAAGGAATGCAGGGGTACTAAAGGGGTTGCTGCTGTGATCTGCAGTCAGGCGTGACACAGTTACAAACTCCCACCCTTGAACACCTGAAGAACTCTGACACATCTACAGTACTCAGATTCATGGACATGTGATTTCCATCTTACATGGATTATGCTTTGTACACACAGTCTTAACATGTATGTTTCAAAATGTGATAGGTCATAGGTGATGTGTCCTCAACGACATAACACTGCAGTAGTCATGCTAATATAGCCCTGTTTGATAATGAATACTGCAATTGCAACTTGCAATGCTAAACGGAAGTGTTATACAATCATTGCAATTGAAAGGAGGTCCCAAAAAGGCCTTTGCATTTAAATTGACAGCCCAATTTAAATGCATTTAAATTTAATCTAAAACTGGCATATTAAATACTTCCAACATCTTCACTATAAACCAATTTTATACACCCATGCCGAATAATTATAATAATTACCATAAACCAGTTGTATTAACCTCGGGATATATGCAGGGAAAGATGATTAAAAGGTGGAGAAGGTGATGCTGGAGAAAAGCTGTTGATATTTGAACTCGATCAAAACAAAACACCTCTCCCTTAAGGCGCCTTCACATGATGAGCGATTTGCCCTTCGTTCACCGTTCGGTAGGGCGCCAAGCATAAAGAGCAGCGCTTCTAGAGTTTCTAGGCAACGAGGACGATACACAACCAGAGTTTGAAGAACAGACTCCCGCTAGTTAGCAATGCTGAATTTTTTTTTTTTTAAGGTTATAAGCATAAAAAAAATATTTTTCAGCGGATCTCTTAGTTAACCCAGTATTATGTTTGTGAACCGTTTGTGCCATTATAAAAAGTATTGACATTATTTTCACTGTCTGAACAATCCGGTCGTCTTCACTTCAACATCTGACTATAACCATATGAGAGTATGAACCCTAATCAGAGTGTATACTAACCCCTCAAATCAGAAAAACACTGAGGATTACAGAGGATTTGTTTGCAATTTCACTGCAGCTTCTGTCAGTCACATAGGCTACTCACTGGATGTGCTTTGAAAGGTCAGCGTAACTTTGAGCGCAGCGCAAGGTGGCAGTTTCAGGATATGCGTGACGCCAAAGGTAGCGGTATCGCACAGTGGGGCGTCACTGCTCTCCCCAAAGTAAAACAATGGCACAGCTGGTGCAGATCTGTTGTAAGTACCTTAAGGGTGTTCCCAGGGCTCACAGAGCCTCAGCTGGGTAGAAACACTGGATGTGTTGTCAGACCGTCTAGTGGACCTTTATTTGACAAAGTGTTTTCCCTTACAGTCACTTACCCCACCTTTAAATTATCAAATCTGCAGGTTATCACACTGTATTATATCTATAGTTAAATCCTTAATCCAGGCATGTTTTACATTCAGCAGTAAGGGTGTTCTACAGCAGATACACATACTGTAACAAACTGTACTGTATAATTTAAGTGCGCCCTTATACAGAAGCTTTTAGAGATGCGTGTCCGTGGGGACTATGCGTGACAATATTTACGTCAAGCGGACAGTCCTCAGTGTTCAACGGACACGGAAAGTATGTTCTGCTCCTGTCAGGTGGTGCATTGCAAGGCTGACACCGCTGTCGGTGTGTGAATGCGTGTGAGAATGTGAGGAAATCATGTACAGCACTTTGATTGGCCGGAGGTTTAGAAAAGTGTTATATAAATGCAGTCCATTTAATTTCACATATTTTTCTAACCTATATTTAAATGACCAGTAAATTCACAATACTGTAGCACTACAGAGGAATGAATGATCAGCATATTACAATATTGATATACAGTATATCGATCTGTGTTTCAGTGAATTACTAAAAATATTCAACCCACGCAATAAAGTCAGTGTCATTGTCTTGAAAGCCATCCAGAAATAAAATGTATTATTATTATTATTATTATGTGATTGTGACTATTTTTGAGTTAGCCATCCATACATAATTAGTCCTGCTTGAGTTCAAACTGTACTGTATGTGACCAAGCAAGTGCCCATACAAATATTACGTCCAACACTGATAGGAAGGTTGTTTATGTGATTACGTGGATGTAAACCTTGCCAAAGTCAACAGTGAGAGTAGCTGGTATTCTAAGATGGTTCTCAAACACGCAGACAACTGGGGGCATGTACTGAATTAGTGTTTTTTTAATCCATTACAGGTCAAATGCCCATTATGGGACTGGAAGGACATAATGGAGGGGGCTATTACGTCACAGGATATTGGCACCTGAGCTGTACACACTTCCACATTCCATTATAGAGATGTCCCCAGACTGGTATGAACACACACTTCAACTCATAACAGACAACCTATGTATTTAGGCTGGAAGACATTTAGGCTAGATATATTTTATATTTAGGAACATCAGTAACATATATATAACTGAGCTCCGTGAGATTCTACAACTGGAAATGGCCAGTACTGTATTTACTTGGTTTATTCATTTTATTCTTTTTTCAAAATTGCTTTAATGGAGGGTGGCCATGAGAGGTGGAGGAACAATACCACCTGGACCTCCTAGGTACTTCCAGATGCTGTTTATCAGTGCAGTCACTGCAGCTTAGTGCTGCATGGTCAGAGGGATTGCTAAATCTTAATTATGGGGGAGTGGGACAATTATAGTTGTCATATTTATGTATGAACTTGATCTGTTGGAGAGAAGCCACGTTTCAGAGTGCCAGCCATTCAGAGGGAATGCCATGAGCCATTGTATGGGCGGTTTGCGCAGTGACACAGGAGGTCTGTAGCTAACTCTAACACATTACCTGACCACTTTAGTGCCACCCTTGGCCACCTGCATGTCCACCATGCACCCTGTGTTCATGTACGAGGCCAGATTGATCTCGGAGAATTCTGCCTGTAGGGGAAGGGACAGAGACAATTATGAAGACAGGTGGCAGTGCCACCAATAGCATCCTATGCAGCACTACATTTAAAAGCTTATGATGCTGTTAAATCATTGGAAGATCTGAGCATTGTGTGCATTGTCAATTTCACACTACTTGATTTGGATTCCCCAATCCAAATATTTATCCTGCTACAGTATGCCTAGTTCACACTTCTAGACTTTAGCCCAGTTTTCCACTTTCCACCAGTTTTTTGAGATCGCAGACAACAGCCCCAGTTCGGAGGGGAATCACAGCACGCTCCTGTGACGATCCTGTAGTGTGAACGGTGTTCCCTGCGACCCGATTGGATAAGTGGATGAAGATGGATGGTTGGATGGTTGAATGAACGGTGTTGTGAGTGGTACAGTAAAGATAGCAGCAACGATCTACAGCCAATGAGAGCACAAGACATGAAAAAGAAAAATCCTGTTCTACCCTTATGTACTAAGAAATATAATATTTAGGCCATTAAGAAAAGTTTGATTATTGAATGATATATTAACATGGTGGTAGTCATGACAATATGCTGTTACTATTCTGATATAATTATTGGTTGTTTACAATTGCTGGTGTATGACCTGCCAAACTATTTGACAAATGTACGTGCAAGTTAGTAGATTTGGATAAAAGCACCGTAAATGTAAATGCAAAAATGTAAAAACTAAAAAGGGTAAGAGTAACTGACTTCGTAATAATAAATAAGATGCTTGAAGAAACCCTTAATCCCTTGTTGACTCAACAGTTAATATTTGAATGACTTTCAACATTTCTAACAACATTAATAGTGCAAAATTTTGTGATTGAAAAAATTGCCCTATGTTGAGAAATGTATTGGTTGCGTGTTAATGAGATTCAATCGCTACAAAGGAACATAGGCTAGGTCTATGTCCTGTTTGTGAGATATGCCTAGTATGTAAGGCCATCGGGCCATAGTATGGAAGGCTATAGTATGGAAGTATTTATCAGCATTAAAATATTTGGAACTTGGAATTACCTTAACACGTAATGACTTTTTCTGCTTTAACACGTACAGATTCTGTCCGTTAACACGGTTAAAAATGTCACATTAACACGTTTCTACCAAAGAGACTTTAAATTGAGACATATGCAACGAAGTCATGTCAAGAAATACAACGAACAACCAAAGGCAGTGTCATTTTCAACGCAGCACCTACGTTTCATTTGAAATATTCATGATATGACTATGATGAGCCTAACCTCATCATTCACAGGCAATGACAAAAGGGTAACTTAACTTTTAAGAAAGCGCAGAAACTTGAGTGAAGTGAACATCTACATCCATGAGTGAATCAGGATTATTCCAAACATTAGAAGAAACTCCACATTCATTTTTAATTTGTGGACTATTTAGGCTATTAATTAATTCTCCACGAACATTCTAAAATGCTTAATTTGGTGATAGTTGGTCATTATTTGGCTACATTAAGCCACGTTAAGCCTTTTTCTTAGCTATAGCCTACTGGGTGTCAATGGAGAGGAAAACCCCAACCAGTGTTGTAGTCTAGACCGCCTAATCTGAGACCAAGTTTTCACCGAGACCAGAGTGTTCCAAGATCGAGACAAGACCAAGACCAAGGCAGGTCGAAACCGAGTCAAGACCGGGACCACGGCAGTTCGAGACCAAGCGAGACTGGGACCAGACCAATTCTAATCCCATATTGCAAGATATATAGCCTTCTTGCACACATTGCATTCACCGTGCAGTAGCCTATATTATGCATGTGTGCAATTCATTGCTTAACATTGTTGGATTAGATGGAGGCATGCCAATACGTATTATTTTCTTTGGGATTCTTTGTGGGATTTTTCTTCTATGGGTAGACCTACAGTTAAATACACACATTAGCAAAGTAGGCCTATTAATAACCAACTTCACAGACATGAGCAAAATTAGGTCGGTAAGTGGCAGGGTCGGACTAGGGCTGGGCAATATGGACCAAAAATAATATCCTGATATATTTAGGTTGATTTATTTAGGTATATATTTA
>JAODLL010057736.1:0-18358 GCA_026546735.1 Forbesichthys agassizii | reverse complement strand
AGGCGCTCGCCGGCGAGCCCTCCCTCTGGGCCTGGCTCCAGACGGGGGCCCCGGGCTTCCTCCGGGCAGGGTAACTCTTTCTCTTTTTAAGTTGTTCATGGGGGTCTTCTTAATTTCATTATAAAATGATATAATAATTTAATTTGAAATTATTTTATGGTTAAAGGGTCAGTTCTTATATTGTGTCTGGAATTGTCATTGGGTTTGCAATTACATTGTTGTTTGTTTTGATACTGAGCACTTGTGCGCCTCCCACAGTTCTCTAGACCACTCTTCCTAGAGACTCCCCCATATGGTTGCATTTGATACAAAAACTGTGAGCTAGGGCAGACGTCTGTGGTGCTCCCTGTAAGGATGTTTTGCTGGCACAGACCTGGCTCTATTCTGTCAGATGTCCTGTGTCCTTTTATGAGAGTCAATGGGGTTGCTTGGTTGTTACCATTGGTGCTGCTGCTCTGTGTTCTGGTTGCAGAGCTTGCTAAGAGGGGAAGGTGAATGAGTCATCTAATGCAGATTTCATATCAAGAGAAGCCAATAGACATACACCCCTGCTAGGCAACCAAAGGCTCTTCACACACGCGACAATAGCAGGCAGTGCAGACTCACGGAGGGCATGATGTACAGATAAGCATGCTGAGCACCGAGGGCGGTCACGTGGCAGTTGTTGTGTCATTGCTGCATTGACGGTGTCCTAACAACATGACAGCATGGACCCACATCTGTTTCATTGCTGTTGCTGAAAGGAATTCACCTATGCACCTTCAATGAAGATAATGAATGAAATGTACTCCAGTACATTGTATGCTGTGCTCTGTGTAAGCTGTATAAACACCACACACAGCCGCACATAAAAACATTTCACTGAGTTTTCCCTCTCGATTTTACCGACAGGAAATAGAGACAAGACAGAGCTTGGGCAAGAAAAAAAACTCCACTGGTGGTTTCCATGGAAACTGTCTCCCTTTTTATTTTAAGAGGAGGGCAGGCAATGTTGGCTGACTCGTAGATGAGTTAGGCAGACATTTAAGGTGGACCAGAGACATACTTGGCAGGAATTTAAGGTGGGCTTGTTTACAGATTTATGTACGGTGTGTTATCGTGTGAGGTAATAAGGGGGGGGGGCTATAAATGTGTGAATACATGTGGGAAGAAAATATGTAATTGCTTTGAGTCTACAGTATCTTTTTCATGGCTCTGCAGACTCAGCAACATTGCCAGCTATGACACGCGGTCACACACACTGTCAGAGTGCATATTAAAGGATGGTAGGCTCTGTCAGCAAATTAGCTTAAGAGTATTGCAAAACCACTTGCCCAAACAGTGGAGTGCAACATGTGTATGTGCTTGCACATACACAGCTACCTCTAACTACAGTAGCTTGTCTACTTGCTTATGTCTGAGTTTTTACAGACATAAGGACTTGATGCTGTATGATTGTGGAATGAAAAAAAATCTAAATCTTTTTGCTTACTTAGTTACTTCCTATTGACCATGGACTTGGACCATTAAAGAAGTTCCCTTGTCTCAGAGTTTAAACTGCCCGACAGATGTAGTTAGCTTGAGGGTGTAATACGCAAATTACAGTAATTGTTGTTCCAACTGTTCCAATAACAAAACATTCATGTTTCAATAGGCTACATTTCCATATTTCACACTTTTGTGTTGATGTGCACACATGCATGCATGCACAATGCATTCTATGTGCTGTTCCATTGTGCATGCATGCATGTATGTTAGCGCAGGCGAGGTGTGCGTTGTGTGATTCGGCTTAGACATGTTGTCAGAGCTTGTTGGTAGGCACAGAGGTTGAGAGGTTATTGATTTCTTCTTTCCAGCTGCAAACTAATGAGCTATGCAGAGCCAGTGGAGCATCACTTCTGCACAGAGCAGCAAAAACCTGTCCGCCATGTTCCCCATTGTTAACCCAGCCATTGTTTTTCTTCTGTTAGTACATGCCCCCAACACTCTGAGCTGATTGCTTTACTCAATAATATCTAAGGCTTTCTCACATTATGTAGTCAGAGTGTAAGAACATGTTTCTATGGGTAATACTTGAACACTGTTACCATTATCATTAAAGTTATGAAAGTAATATAGTTACTGTTACAGTAAATAAATAGAAGTGTGCACAGCCTGCTTGTTCTAATCAAAAAGAGCATCACAAGTGCAGAGCATGACAAACATAATGTGCTGCTCAAATTCCACATGAAGCAGATGACTTGCACATACTGTACAGTATTGTACATTGCCTTCAAATTAGCATTAGCAAGGCAGCTAACTCACTTAGCTAATATTGCCACAGACAGATTCAATACAGTTTACTTCCATTTTTTGTCATTGCTTGGTCGCTCTTTACTGTAATAATAGATGAGCACATAGATAAACGTGAGCTCAGTGCTGATATAATCATTACATCAAGCACAGACATAACACAATATTAGTATTATTCATTAATCTGGCAAAATAATATCCAGTCACTCATTCAACTTAACATTGTTCCAGTTTGTTAATATTGTGAATGAACAAATAATTAGATTTGAAATATTACTTGTGTAATCCGAACTCTAACTGTGAGTAAATGTGTCAGGAAGAACCATCATGCAGGAGAATGTGAACAAAAGTGTCTAAACAGAATCATTGTTTTGGTATATATCTGAGTAGGAGGAACAGCTTGGACAGATGGAGTGTATGCGTGTGTTTTTGTGTGTAGTATGCGTGGTGCATTTATTGCGTGCTTGTGCTATTAAGTTTAAAGTGAGTCATGACATACTCTTTCTGTCTTGATGGATGGGTTAGCATAGCAATATTCAATTAGTGGCAGCTGGACAAGAGCCATATCATTTTTTATTTATATTTATATTTTTAGTGGCCTTTTTATTGGTTCCCAACAACTAATTAAACCAAAAATTACTTTTAATTTTTGGTTTTGATTATAATATTGTGTCCAGGTGCACCTTCCAATTTGGGTCCTTCACTGCCATGTCTCGTCCAATTTAAATGTTTAATTTGCATACAATTTTAGACAATCAAGAGAGAACAGATGCAGACATGGATGCAAAATTGGATGCATGTTTTGTCAGAATGCTTTGTCTTACAAATGTAGGCCTATAGAAAATAAAAGGGTAAAACCAAGCCAAATAAACTTTGTTGACTTCCTGGAGCAAGTGCAGGGTATAATGTGACCAGTGGGTTCAGAGTCTGTGGAAATGTGGACACGTGAACCATAACTATGAAATGATACACAGATACATTGAGGCATTCATTCAGTGCCGCCAACAGAGAGACAAATAGTAGAAGTGAACTCAGCCCAGTATGATCCCATAGTGTGGAATATGGGTCATCACAAACAGGCATTTACTGACGGATGGATGCTGACTGTGTGCATGAATGCATTGCTGAAACATTATGTATAAGAAACGTGATTAGCTAAAAAGATGTTTGGAGAAGCAACAAAACAAGGTGAAACATTAGCCAAGGATGAACAATCCTTAGCTGTTGATAAATCAACAGATGTACAATAAATGGAAATGGTTAGGTTTTGGTGTACAATAATTGAGAGAGAGAATTTCAGATGGACCAAAATTTTATTTTAATAAGTTGTTAATACCATAACGTGTATAACCTTTTTGTAGCGTGTTTGTCTATATAGGCTATCTTCAGTGAAACCATACAGAGGACTTTTGATTATGGTAACAGAGCTGTTTTCAGATTTAGACAATACAATATAGCCCTTATATCATTATGTACTTAAAATGCGTACCATTTCCAAACAAATTTCAATTTTCACAATTATTCAACACATTGCACTTAAAGGTAACCACACGTTATGGAATGACCAGCTATGTGGTATTATGGAACTGGTATAATTTCTTTAATGGGAACTAAATGAATAGCATGGGGCGGAGCCTCGTATTTATTTTTGTGTGTGTGAGAGAGAGGGAGAGAGAGTGCGCACGCATATTTACTAAAACTTTAAAGTGGCGGTTAGGAACAGATTATCAAGTCCTCCAGTATTTTTCACCTTATTTTGACCCTAGGGACGGGCGATATCGGCAAAATATAATACAATCCACTGACTGCTTAGTTGATTATCTATATATCCTATAAAAATCTAACCTAACCCTTACATTTATAGAACACAATTAGTTACCCAAATTGTGATTGTAAAAGCATCAGTTTCGCCAGAATATCTGCACCTTTTAAGACCCTAATATACAGTGACCATCTAATATTACCATGTAAATTAATTATTTATCGGTGATAATATCGTCGTATCGCCCACCCCTACCTGATCCAATTCCTCCTTCTTCCTCCTAAGGAGAGAGGGAAGATAATTCAACAAAAGGGAGTCGACCAGAGGAGACATTTAACACAACAGCCATGGCAGCCATCCAAGACTTAGGCAAGTGGGTGTGAAAGAGCTAGACGAATATCAGCAGTAGTACGTAGCACAGAATAAGTCTTTGTCCTTGAGAGAGGCGGGCAATAAAGTGAACGACTAAGAGTGAGCCTGCGGTCCTTAGACCACACGCATTAGTCCAAATGTTCTGTTCCAACCGCCCTGCTCTCTATTGGCGTCTTGTCGCGGTTCGTGACTCCATCAAAGTGGATGGAAGTGTGGTCTGTCTATATGCTATAAGACCACTGCAAGCGGGGTGTAGCGGGGCGGTGGGACGTCTCCCCTCAAAGGTTCACTTTAGATCTTACAATCTCTCCTACCTTCTCAACATGAAGTGACCGTGCACCCCCCATGTCCTCCTTTTCTCTGCAGAGCTACCCTATGGTTGGGAGAAGATCGACGACCCCATCTACGGCAGCTACTATGTAGAGTAAGTCTACCTCTTTTGATCTTGGTGACAACAGCAACACACTCATGCTGTAAGGGCATTTCTGTGATTTCGTGGGTCCCCCTTCCCTTATCCATTTGTCTCTACTTGTTTAACATACTGTAACTTTGCTGGTGAGCGCATTATTGAAGGAATGGCAGCTACCTAACACTATTGTCCAATGGAAGTGCCAGTGCTTGACTACAAGGGTTGGGCCATATTTTCTAAGCTAATAGAGTTCTATTTGCATTGCTCTCTCTGCAGCCACATCAACCGAAGGACCCAGTTTGAGAACCCAGTTCTGGAGGCCAAGAGACGCCTGGAACAGCAGCAGCAGATACAAAGCCAGGGCCTCTCTTCTCTTCCCTTGCCTACCATCTACCGAGGTACTGGACACTATCGCATGAACAACAAGCATGTCGATTCACTTATGGGTGCAGTGTGCATTTATTGACCAGAAACTAAATGGGCCTGTGTCATGCATACATGTACTGTACGCTGTATGTATATGTAGGCTGTCCACAGTGCATCTGCAAAGTGGTCCTTCTCAATCAAGTGAATTCATTGCAATTAGACACAAGGTAGAATAAACCTACCATTTGAACACGTAACGCTAATACTATAGGACATGGTCAAATATCCACACACCTGCTTGGATGTGACCACATGCTAACAGATCAGTGCAAGCAGGTGACAACCTCTCTTATTACAGACACACTGGCTATTTTGTGTTTTTTTTTTTACAAGCCTGCAGTAAAGCACAGCGTGTGCTAAAATAACACCACTAGCTGTGGCACACTGTGCCACCCAAGGGATTGTAGTGTGTCTTCTGACGTCTCTCCCTGTACCACCCCTTCCACCCTCCAGAGAAGCCTCTGTTCACCAGGGACCCCACTCAGCTGAAGGGTAGCTTCCTGTCCACCGCCCTGCAGAAAAGCAACATGGGCTTCGGCTTCACAATCATAGGTGGGGACGAGCCTGACGAGTTCCTGCAGGTCAAGAGTGTCATCCCCGAGGGGCCGGCTGCACAGGATGGCAAGATGGACACAGGTAGTCCACTGAGGCGTGACGTGGTGTGCACACAAGCAGCTGCATGCAAACTGAACACGAGCTGATCCAGGATCAGTTCATAAAGCAAGACTTAAAAGAACCATGTAGGATATTGTCTGCCATTAGATGTCACACTAAGCATCAGCATCTCAAGACCAAAACAAATGCTTTGTGAGTCTCACACACACACATGTTATGGAAAAAACAGATGTCATTCTCTGCTCAGTATGTATCTTCCCCACTATATCTCTAAATAGAACATATTTATATTAAGATAGCGTATAGATCAGCGGTTTTCACTCTGTGGGTCGGGACACACAGGTGGGTCACTGAGTGGGATTGAGTGGGTCGCGAAAATTGCAAGCGGCCATTTAATGAAGAATATCAATGAGAGGCTATCGCACTTTACTATGGTGTTGTTCCACTCATTGGTCGTGAGTAAGGTTGTGGCAAAATAGCCTTGTTCCTGATTGGATGCAATCCTCTTTAGTTGCCTGCACACCAAAGATTCTGGAGCGCTCTGCTCAAACATATTTGCGCACTTGGTTTAGAACTAAGAACTAAATAGTTCTGGTAGTCCTCTGAATATGGGTTTTTGGCACAAACATGTTTGAGAACCCCTGGTATATAGATCACCTTTAAACCTACAATGTAGAACTATACATTATGGTACGACCCCAGAATGCCAGTGAATCAGACATTCAATACATTGGAACAACAAAACAAAGCTTTTGATCCAAAGCCATAGCTTGATCCTTTGGAAGCGCAACTTGTTTCAGTGTTACTAACTTAATATACATCGTATCTCTGGAGCTTATTACTATTATTAATATATTATATAATAGGGCATACAGTATACAATAAGCTAATATGCTGATCAAGTCTTCCTGTGCCATCCAACCCATACCATGATAATGGTATATGTGCGGTTATTACTGGCGTGTGCCATCGTGCTGTGTACCGTTTTAGGCCTCATCAGTTCTCCTCCCCGTGCCAACTTGCTGGTCTCACGCTTGGCACCACGGGTACCTTCACAGCTCATTTAGTGCACCCCTCCTAGACGCTTTAGTTTCTGTGTGCTCTGCCATGTTCCCTCTATTTATCTCACCATCTACAGCTAGGTAGTCTCCTCTTTTCACCTGTCTGATTCGTCTCTCTCTCTCTCTCTCTCTCTCTCTCTCTGTCTCTCTCTCTGTCCTGGTTTCTCGGTCGCTTGCTCCTGCTCCTTGTGACATTGCCAGAGCTCCTCATTCACGCACGCATGCACGCACGCACGCTCGCTTACACACACACGGGTCGTACTGTACAGGCACTCTCCCTGAGATTAGCTGGCCTGTTTTAGCCATGCAGGGTTGCTCTTGGGGATTTGTGTACGTGTGTGTGTGTGTGTGAGAGAGCACACAGGGATGCTTGCATGTGTGTGTGTGCCTGTGTCCGTCCGTCCGTCAATCCGTTCATCCATATATGTGTGTGACAAATAGTGCCGGCAGTATAGTGTGAAATAGAGGATTTGAGGCAGCTGCATTTGTCATGGGGCTGTGACTTTAACTAAAGCATCCAGGGATGGGTGCTTCTTCTATCAGTGTTCGGGGTTACACACACACACACAAACTCAGTCTGGTACGCTGTGTCCAACTGGTCGTCACTGGGACTGCCATTTTGCAGATATGCAAAACCGTCATTCAACATGCATGAATAAAACATATAGTTTATGGTGTCTCAAAAGGGGAATTCGTGAAACCCTTTAAACTGTGTAATTTGCTCTACTCGACATTTAGTCTCAAGTCAAATCAGCAGGTACAGAAATGTTTCATTCCAAATAGTAAGTGTTAGCATTAGCATTTTCTTTTCCTAACATAAATTGAAACTTTGCCAGTTGCCCGTATATTGCCAGTTTGATTTCTGAGTTAATCAGTATGAGATGGTAATCTACCTGTAAGGACTATTATTTGAGTGGATTAGTTGGACCGCCTAGGTTACAACATGTGCTTTTTTGAGTGCTGTGCCAAATGTCTCCACATTGACCAGCATTATCAGCAGAATACAAATGACAATAAACCCACTGACGAGGTAACAACATGTAGTTGATCAAGGTAGTAGGCTGTTGATTATACTACTACTACATGGGTTAGTGTGTGGGTTATATGGTGTGTGTGTGTGGTTTATATAAGAAAGAAGCTTGCCTGTGAGTTTATCAGTTCTTCCAAATTTCCAGGTAGAAATGTTGCAAATTAGTTGAATCTATTATGTTACATTTTTCAATACCATCTGCAGACTCCCTATGCTCTGACCCCCTCAAACCACACACACACACTCTCTCTCTCTCCCATATCTCTGCCCTGCTGCGCTCTAGGTCTCTCTTTGCCTCTCTCACTATTCTTTGATTTCTGTCTCAGACATTTTATTGTCTCCTTTTCACTTCTCACCTCCTCTGTCTCTGGCACCCTTTATTTGTTGAGGGCCTGCAGGGCTGCTGATGTCTGATCCTGCGTGACTCTTCAGAGGAACATCACATTTCATCTGTTGTTCCGTCATGATCTGGTTCCCCTTACATTGGTTCTTGTGAAACCACGGAGGTTACAGCGGTCTAAAGGCATTCTTGTAAATTGTACTCCTTGGGTGTACTTTAAAGATACAGACCCAGAAGCACAATGTTGTGCCATAGCTTTACTATTTAAAGCTATACAACTGTGCACACGTCTGTAGGGGCAGGGGTAGAGAAAGGGGAGAACCTCTGGCTTTTCCAATGGTTTATAGTAATGTAAGCCATCTACAGTATCTAAGTGGTAGGTGACCAGTAACAGCATATGGACCAAATGCAGGCCAGTAGGGTGCTTTGTACTCTGTTTGGTCTCCAGTGGACCAACCAGTGTAGTGCTGAATGTCATAATATCTACTATTACAGCACTGATGGAATGTGCCAGGGAATGTCGCACCTAGACACATATTATATGATTAGAACTGATGAACGGAAAGGCTGTAGGCTGAATCTAGTTGGCCTACCTGTAAGCATTGTGCAAGATACTGTCAGATATTTGACCTTCTGTTCCACTTTTCTCCCCTGCCCTCCCAATAAACATGTATTATTGTTTAATGTTGTATATACTTCCCACATCTTTTTAATGTAATTGTATATTGTTTCTGTAATGTATGTTCCTGCCTGAGTTAAAAGTCCAAAACTGCATTATATATGTTAATACAATGTAAGATGTTCTTGAGTGTTTTAAAAGGTGTCCTGAAATAAAATGTGTATTATATTATGAATTATTATTATTATATAAGCACTCATTCTAAATAGTTTGAGTCCACCAGCAGACAACAGGCATGCATGTTGTCAGTGTTACTTAGTCCCTGCTAACGTGCTGTCCTTTGTTGCCAGGTGATGTAATCGTCTACATCAACGACATCTGTGTGCTGGGCACCACTCACGCCGACGTGGTCAAGCTCTTCCAGTCGGTGCCCATCGGCCAAAGCGTCACTCTGGTGCTCTGCCGAGGCTACCCTCTGCCCTTTGACCCCGAGGACCCCAGCGGTGCCTCCAGCGCCTCGATGACCCCCATTGGCCTGGAGCACCGCCCTCTGGTGGTGAACGGCCGTGGCAGTTACGACCCCTACCTGGAGTACCTGTCGCTGAGCTCCCAGCTGCCGCCCCAGGCTCTGGCACAGCCCGGAGCCCCCCACCCCGGGGACACGCACTTGGACGGCTCCTCCCTGCCGTCCACTACGCCCGGCTCGGCGCCAGCGCTCACGCCTCACGACGATAACGTCTCCATGGCCTCCTCGGGCACCGCGGGCGCCACCGGAGCGGCCAGACAGGGGGCGGAGCTGATGACGGTTACCATGGTGAAAGGGACAGAGGGGTTTGGGTTCACTATTGCTGACAGTCCCACTGGACAGCGGGTTAAGCAGGTATGTCAAATGATTTCTCCTGATGGCCTTTAGGTTTTAACATGCATGATAGCAATATGATGAGTTATGTCACAGTAGGCAGCATTTTGGTTTTAAATAGACTTTTCAGTAGGAGGAACTCTGTAGACTATAGTATGATTGTCTGCCACTAGATGTCACACCAGAATTTCAAAACAAATGCTTTGCTTGCTTGAACGTACTAACATGCGTGTGCTATCAGACCGGATATGAAAATAAAGAACTTAGATTACAATTATCTGCTCAGGACGCCATCCTGCAAGCCAGCCCATAATAATAAAAAAGTGTAATTGGTACTGTACATTCACATACTAACTAATTTCCATCCTAAAAACATGATCCCTAGAGTTAATTACATTCTAAGGTTGTTTATTAAGGTCTTGTCATGGAACATCTTTGCCAGTGTTCACTACGTGATGTGAACATAGCTTAAGGCAACACCCAGCTGTTGTGCTGTGTGTGTCCAGGTGTTGGAGCCCGGCTCCCAGGCAGCGTCAGGGCTGATCGAGGGCGACCTGATCCTGGAGGTAAACCAGCAGACAGTGGCAGGTGCCGGACATGGCCGCGTGGTGGAGCTGCTCAAAGAGTGTCCTGTTGGGGCCGAGGCGACGCTCCTTATCCAGAGAGCAGGGGCCGGTAAGGACTGCTCCTTCCTCTGTCTGCCTTTTGTTAGACAGCTAGTGGGCCTTGCTGTGAGCGATGCTTTTGTTCAATGGCTGAACATATTGTGGCGTGTGTGCAGTAGGTGAGAATGAAAGGTATTGAGCTTAATCAGAGAGTCAGAGAAAAAAGTATCTGCATTGATAAAAACAAATTCCAATAAGAAATAAAACATTAGTATTCAAACAATTGAACACATTAGCAAAAACATATATTTCAATGTTTTGTTTGAGCTGATATTACTTTTAAATAATACAATATGTGTCAGCAGTCTTGACATTTCAAGAGTGATGTTCAATGACAATATTTCAGTGTTTCACTACTTTACTATTTTTGGTGTGGAATGGGAAGCATAGCCTCCTTTCCTATAATGCATTGTTTTCTGTGTGCAATATGTGTTTAATTTGGTTTTAAATGAGTGTTTGATCTTTAATGTTGGCCTTCTTAGATTAAGCATGTCAAGAAAAAGTAGCTATATTGTTGAAAGGGAAAAAAGTATGCCCCTTTTCCACGTTGACACTGTTCCTTGAGTTCTTAATGCGTTTTGTGTGATATGATTATGTGAAAATACCACATTATTTATAAGAGATCATTCCAAAGCCCATATACAAGGCCCTTTCATAATTATGTCATTGTGGTGACTTTTGCTTTAATGTAAATGGGCCACTCACCTCTCACTCAGATCAGCCCGCCCTCTCTTCTGAGTAGTATGCTGACGTGACAGGCTGTTTTGCTGCTCCACCACGGCAAATTTTAACCGTAGAGCTGTGTGGGGACTGTTTGTGTTGTGTTTGTATTGCTGTATTGTAAGACCGTTCAGGACATTTTCATCCAGAAGCCCTTTTTACACAGCGTTCTCAATGCGTAATGATGCACCTTCATTTCATCATGGAAAGGGTACGGGAGGATGGAATTGAGAGAGTCTACGCCGCACGCCTGTGCTACACCACATATAGGAGACAAGCAGCTATGTTATTATATGTATTAAGAGACTATGGAAAGTCAATGAAATTCTATGATACGGTTTTGCTTGGCCCACCGTGACATTGAAACTGTTGAGCTCGTGGAGATTGTCAGATGTTTTGGGGAAAACAACTATTCATCCAACCATCAATTTTCACCCACTTATCCGGAGTCAGGTCGCGGGGGCACCAGCTCCAGCAGGGGACCCCAAACTTTACTTTCCCAAGCCACTTTAACCAGCTGACTGGGGATCCAGAGGCGTTTCGACGCCTGTGTGGAGATTTAATCTCTCCACCTAGTCCTGGGTTTTCCTCGAGGCCTCCTCCAAACTGGACGTGCCTGGAACATGCCCAGGAGGCATCCTTACTAGATGCCCGTACCACCTCAACCAGCTCCTTTCAACGCAAAGAAGCAGCGTCTTTAATCCGAGTTCCTCACGGATAGCCAAGCTTCTCACCCTATCTCTAAGAGAAGCCAGACACCCTTCTAAGAAAACCCATTTTGGCCGTTTGTACCCGTGATCTAGTTATTTTGCTCATGACCCACCCTTCATGACTATAGGTGAGGGTAGGAACGAAAATTGCCTGGTAGATTGAAAGCTTTGCCTACAGCGACTGCAGTACCGCTCCCGCTGCTACAATTCTCCGGCTGGTCCAATGTCCCCTCACTCGCGAACAAGACCCTGAGGTACTTTAACTCCTTCACTTGGGGTAAGGACTAGAGATGTCACGAGTCGATGCCAAAATTCTGAACACATGACAGTACTGGTTTCTGTACAGTATTGTAGGTACCGGAAATCCAACCTGTAGCTGCAGCTCCGTCTCCACTCGTCGAAAAGAAAAACAGCAACTTTGCATTCCAGGCAGATGATCAGGGAGTAATACATTCACAAAAAACAATACCATAAGCTATGTAAACGGTGCCTTCGAACTTTCCAGCCATAGTTTCCAGCTTATAAAGCTTTTACCGGCTGAGTATAAACTTCCACTATTGTCATGTGACATCAACGGTTTGTTGATTGGATAAACATATTTAATCGCCTGACGAAAGTGAAAAATAATCAGCCTAGAAGCGAATAAAATATGTATAGTAGGGCTAGTAGAACAAAAGATTCCACTAGCCCGGCTAAAATGTTACTAGCCCTATAACTATATTTACGATTTGTTTCTAAAAACGCATTCTATATTGCCTGTATTTTACCAGTAATCATGTTAAAGTTATGTCTCTGCAGAATAGCCTATTACATACTGTAACTCTTAGAATGACAGAACTTGTTTTTCAAACTTACTACGGTAGGTTACCCACAAATTCAAAGTTTAAGCAAATTGGCAGTGGAATGGTAGGTTATTATGCACACACACAAGAATATACTAGCCTATATTATTATTATTATTATTATATAGTGTAGACTATTAAACCGTTTTAATGCACCGAATTTGGAATGGAACTGACTTCACATAAGAATTCACCATAGCTTACAGTAGCCTACCTGTTAGGATAGGATATCACTGTTTCATAGCCCACAGCCAGTAGGCATATTATAATACAGAACACTGATCTACTGTACCAGAGAAAACTGAAGACGATCAGTCATTGCATCAGTCAAGTAAGTATTTGCTTTGTAGATGGGCAGACAGCAGTATGTTCTGCACTCCCTGTCTGCTGTTCACACCGAGCACACGGGTAGGCCTACGTATAGCTACGTATAGGTCGAGTACCCGGCAACTGGTATGGAGCTACTTTAAAATAATTTTCCTAGAGATTGTACATGACAAGTGTCCATCAATTTTAATACTGCTTATTTTTTAAGGTGGTCTGATTATGAGGGCCAATTATCCTCAGTCATTTCAGGACTTCGCAGGCTCATCGCAGTATAGTCCTACTTAACTATATCGCTGCTGAAAAGTGCACTGACAGACTAGTGGCTCTCAAAATAGACTCGCCAGAATATGTAAACTACTCGCCTGAGGCAAGCGGGCGACCTTAATTTCCAGCCATGTATGTATATATATATATATACTGTATATACACACATACACACAATATATTCTATTTAAATATATCCTCTTTTTTTTTCCGCTCCGTGGTATCCAAATGAGCATCGAGAACCATTGAATTTCACTCGTATTGGTATCACCTACTACATTTATGGTATCGAGACATCTCTAGTCATCCTACCCAGAATAGGCACTCCATTGATTTCCTGCTGAGAACCATGGCCTCAGATTTTGGTAGGCTATAGAAAATCACAAATAACTACTAGGCTATATTAATAAATATGTTATCCCCTCCCCTCCACTCATTTGATTCATGATTATGTTGTTTAATACTTGCAATCAAGAATTAATTGATTGTGTGGTATCCTAGGCCTAGGCTTTTAACATTAGACTAGCATGTTTGGGCAGTGAAGCTGTATTGAAATTGTTATATTAACATACATGACAAAAACTCAGGCGAGCAAGACGTTAAAAGCTTAAGTCTACGTTAGATCGTCTTAGAAAGTCTTAAAATGCAAGGCAGAAAACCATTTGCTCCCACATCCACCTTGCCTTTAGCGAACCTGAACCTTGCATTGAGCGGATGCTAAAGCTAGCAGTTGTCACTCCTTTTGGACAGCGATCAAAGAAAAAAGTGAAACGGTAGGCCTACTAACAATTGGGAATTTGACAGTTTAAATCCTAGTGGAATATAGCATAAATATAGCTTACAATACTGTAGCATAAAATATTAAATTAAGGTGGCCACTGGCTGTGCATTGCCAAAATGTTAAACTGTGTTGCCACAGGCACCAGGCACTCGGCAATGTCAGAAGTCTAACAGCAAACGCCCGCATGGGTTTAGATCAGGGAGGCCGTTCCTCCCAATCACTCCTTTCCAGTTATCTCCATCATTGCCCACGTGCACGTTAAAGTCTCCCAGCAGAACTATGGAGTCCCCTACTGGAGCCCCATACAGGACTCCATTCAGGGAAGGCCGAATACTCCGAACTGCTGTTCGGTGCATATGCACAGACAACAGTTTTCTCCCCCACAACCCGTAGGCGCAGTGAGGCGACCCTCTCGTCTACCGGGGTAAACTCCAGTGTAGCAGTGCTCAAACGGGGGCTTGTTAGTATCCCCACATTTGGCACCTCACACCCTGGGCAACTCCAGAGTAGAATAAAGTCCATCCCCTATCCAGGAGTAAGGTTCCAGAACCAAGACTGCGTAGAGGTAAACCCCACCTTATCTAAATGGTAGCGATCCACCTCCCGAACAAGTTCTGGCTCCTTTCCCCACAGTGAGGTGACGTTCCACGTCCCCAGAGCCAGCCTTTGCCGCCTGGGTCTGGTCCGTCGAGACCCCTGACCTTCGCTGCCACCCATATAACAGCACACCTGACCCCCACGGTTCCTCCCACGAGTGGTGGGCCCATAGGATGGAGAGGGAGGAGTGGAACCTTGTTCGAGCACCTTGCTCGTGCTGTGCCTGGCTGTGCTCTGTGGCAAACCCAGCCACTAGGTGCTCGCCAGCGAGCCCTCCCTCTGGGCCTTGCTCTAAACGCGGACCCAGGGCTTCCTCCGGGCAGGATTACTTCTCATCTCTTATGCTCTTTCGTGAAGGGTCTTCTGAACCATTCTTAGTCTGGCCCCTCACCTGACACCACTTTGCCTTGGGAGACCCTACCAAAAGCACAAGGCTCCAGACAACACAGCTCTCAGGGTCATAGAGACACACAAGCCTCTCCACCACGATAAGGTGATGGTTCCCAAAGAGGAAAATAAATATTTGATAGCAAACAATGATTGAATAAACATTGCGGCGTCAATGTTAACATCATTGAATGAACATTGAACATCAGTTTGCACCCTCCATTAATATTGAAACAACCTTGAAACCATAACTTGAAATCAACGCAACTTCAATGCTATTTCAATGATATCTGAACTGTTTACTCTATGGTATGTAACCGTATAAATTACTTTTTTATTTCAAAATGTTGTGAAAAAATGTCTTGCATTATCTGGTTGTAAATGTTAGACTTGCCTATAGTGCCATATTATAAAACATCTAGATAAATAGGCTTACTACAGTTATTACTACTATATGTTGTAGCTATAATTCATATTTTTATTTTCCATTAATGAGAAATATCGCCACAAATTAGAATAAAGGTGAGGTGAAACTTCAGGCAGCAAACTTCTACTACATTCTTCAGGTTACGCTTGACCACTCTTATAAATGTAAAATGGGTAGCCTACATTATAGTAATTATATTTTTATTTTATTTTATAGTTTGGCTTTCCTGTGATTTTCCATCCAAATCCATAGCATAGCGTTTCATTTTTCCTCATGGCTTCACGACAACAGAGACAGTGACTCCAGTTGAGGTGTTTCTTGTTTATCTGACACATTGCGGCACATAGCAACATCTCGGCCTTCTGATCAGTAAAATTGTCTGTCAATTAAACTCTGGCGAAAGGTCCATAGACACAGAGCTCAATGTGTTATACTCTGAAAACCACGCCCATTGGGGGGACACATTTCATAGGGCTCCATTGATTTTGCATTGCGTTGCGCTAAGCTACATCTGAAATCAATTTCTGACTGAAAATAGCTGTTTTGTGATAAGATGCACTACCCACAACGTAAAGAACTAGGTAAAGAACAAGTTTTCATAACCTATCGAACCAAAAACTTTTGTGGAGAAGAGAAAAAGAAATAGACACACATATTGCATTGGCAACTACGCCTAGGTAGACAAATATGGCACCGCACAATGCCAAATGCTTTACCTGATCAAATATGTGTTATTTCACCATGCTAAAGGATTATATTGGCACACTATGTCAACCAGTCACCATACATTGAGTATCAGGATCCCACAATTTACCCTGATAATGCCTCATATCTTGTTGGCTGTATGTACTATGTCTCTCTGTTTGACAGGATATGAAAACCTTATTCTGGATTTTTTACCTTGTGGGTAGTGCATCCTGTCACACAACAGCTTTTAGGAAGGTTAACCTTTTTTTGGTAGAAGTCAGAAAGATATGTTTTGTTAAATGGTAAGCAAGACCTGTACTTAAATGTAATGCTGTTGGTTTAGTTTAATCTATGGGCCATGGTCAGGGGTGATGCAAGGGTGTCTGGGGGCCCAAGGCAAAGAGGTGAATGGGGGCATTTATGCCCACCCATCTTCATCCCCGCAACAAGAAAGAAAATGTTTCTACATATAAATAAAATCTTCTTTAATAGTGCAACAATAAGGCAAACAACAACTGTTTATCTGATTTTAACAGCTCCTTTCTTTACTATGTCAAAGCATTCAGCATCACTTTAGGATATTTGGCCAGTGCATGGTGTTGTGATACTATAATCACAGAGCTATGGTACCTGCTGTGATGGTGATGCTGTTACTATAGGAAGGTGTTGATGATACTGTGGGGATTTTACTGACTGCCAGGTTGGTAGATCCTCTTCCTCATTTTGAGCAGTGCACGATTAGGTAGCCTGATTATATAACTGCTAGAAAGAATAAAAATATAACATTCTTACTTAATTATTATTATTTAGTGTTTGCCTATATGTCTTTGTGCATGTTCGTGTGCAGTACAGACTACAGAATAATATTGTAACAATTAGGTTACTGTGCATTTTAGAGAGCATAACATCAGTCAATATATTATTATGTTAGGTTATTATCAACTAATGAAAACTAGTCTACAAGTTACCTGAGAAGTTGTTTCAGAAACAATATTTTATATAGGTCTATTAATGTACTAATGCTTTAGTGTTAAGATATCTTGTATCTCCATTCTCCACCACTCATTTCAGCAAATGGCATAATGTCGGCTAGCTATATAGGCTTAGTAAAATAACAATGTAATATAATAATATTATAATAATAATGTGCCATGGAATATTAGGGTAGTTGAATTTAAGGTTGATAGATAACAAGACGCCTTGTTTGTTTAACAATAAAGGAGGATTATCTAGTACTATCTGTTTTCATGTCCGATGAGTAGGCTACTTGCACAAACCATAGAAACGTGTCCGTATTGAATTTAGTGCTGCTCTTGCATTTCCGGTTTTCCCACTGCACATGCTGTCTTTACAAGTGCTCCCCTATGTAGGTCAATTTGCAAAACCCATTCTAGCAAGCTGGAGAAAGGCTTCAAATTGATTAATCAGACATACACAACTACGAAGGTAAGAAACTAATGTTTGAATAGTCTACTTATTTATTGAAACGAACTCCCAAGCATACTATATTTTAGGTTACAGTACTGTAATATACGTTATCGCACACAGTAAATTCAATGAAAATTAAATGACTTATTCTCTACAAATGCATTAATTGTAATGTTTTTCTATGGTGACCCATAAACTAAAAATGCTAATTGCTAATAGATATTGCAAATGTGTGCTCTTAGCGATATAAAACATTATATAAACACATTTGTTTACAAAATAATTAAGTAATACGATGATTTATGTGGTATTTGCTATTACTGTTTTTCCATTGTCAGAGACAAGATGTCAGGAGACGTCAGCATGAGGTCCATGAGGAAGAATGAGTCAGTTAGGGAGGGAGCTTGGTGGTGATCAGACCCATTTATGCCCACATTTTTGCTACTGATGTCATACATAGAATTACTTGCACAACCTTGAAGAACATTACTTTTTAAGTAATGATGATCTGAATGCATGCCAGTGGGAACATATCAAGTCAGAACCCCAACATAATAAAATAGAATGATCTATTCAGAGCAAGATCATTTCCAAAATGTTGTATGTATGTCCTGACCTCAACCTGATTGAAATGCTGTGGCATGACCTTAAGATATACACATACGATTCACACCAGTCATCTCAAGAATATTGCTACACTGAAACAGTTTTGTGAAGAGGACTGGTCCAAAATTACTCCAGATCGTTGTGCAGGTCTGA
>JAODLL010057725.1:0-18360 GCA_026546735.1 Forbesichthys agassizii | reverse complement strand
GAATCAGGTGTGTTGGAGCAGGGAGACATCTAAAACATGCAGGGCTGCAGCTCTCCAGGACCAGGGTTCCCTACCCCAGCCTTACTACATTCCGGAAGTTAAAATAGAATCAACTTTATCCCCTTTCAGAGAGAGGAGAAAGAAAAAAGATATCCCATCATTGGTTTAGTTTTAAAATATTTAGTAAAGGGCACAACAGGCTTGGATTGTTTCACAAAGAGGTGTTGTTAAATGAATATTTTGGGCTGGATAAGACACCTCGATTAACAGCAGTTCCTTCGTACTCTTTGCTGTGACGGCTGTTTTATTAGATGAAGAAGTGTGAGAGAGGTTTCCCAGAGGAAAATTGAGTATTTCAGTTCTGCATCCTTTTCAAAACTAGAAATAATAATAATGATGATGATGATGATGATGATAAAAAGCAAACCCTCCCTCATGCAGTTTTGGTGTGGGTGTCCTCTATCTCAGAGTAATAGGGCCAATGTCCCGCAATACTGTAGCACTCGTCCTCATTAAATTTAACCTCAGTGACTGTAGATGAAGACGGAAAGTTAGTAATGACGTGCCGGATTAGTAATTAGCGCTTGTGTGTGTGTGTCCCGCTTTTCATTGAGCTTTTTACTAGATCCAATCCCACCAAATGTGCATAAAAAATCTGGCAGAATAATTGTCCTGTTAATGTGTTACAGTTTGCAATTGGTTAGATGTAACCCTCAACCGGTTGTTTAGTAGGTTATATTACACAAATAAACATTAGTATTGTTCTGAGACCTTTAAACAATGTGTTTGTGCGTACACTCATGCTTGGTTTATAGGATTATATATCTGCAACAAAATACTGTACGAGTGTGTGTTGGTGTGCGTGAGCCTGTGAAGGACACACGTACACACACGCTATGACATTATAGACTATGACAGCGGAATATCCATACGGGGCAGTATAACAGTGGGTTTTCTGCCATAGAATAATAAGCAGGTCGGCAACTCTGAAGGATTGCTGTAGGAATGCAATTAACAGTCATTTTATAATCATAATTCATGCCAGGTAGAACTCTGATCCTGAGTCATAAGTCCAAAAGTGTCCACGAAAGTTGCTACCAATTTGCAAACATACACAAACCAGCAGAAACATAAAATATCTAATGTACTGTATATGACCATTAACCCATACACACACAGTGCTATGGCCTATTAGACTATGGTGACAGTGTTCCGTACATCTGCTGTTGGCAGACGAGTCCTGACCCCTGATTTTTGGATAACCTCTATCTTATTTCTGTTCTAGTGAGCCAATCCTCTCTTATTCGTCCACTTAGGAGGAGGTCACTCAAATAATAGAGGGTTTGTGTCAGATATGGCTTTAGCAGCTATTTATTAAAACTACACCATGTAATGAATTGTCATTTTCATTGTTGGAAATGCATGAATTGTCATCTGGGATCATTGTAGGTTCACGGAGTCATATGGTCAGGAAACAATAAAGAATACTTGCGTTGAATCTAATGTGAATTTACACTTTATCATCCAACTTTGAAATGGGTGTGAGACTTGTAGGGAAGGCCCTTATTCTATATACATTTAAAATGTAAATAGTAAAGATAAAACATCAACTCTAGTAGAAAAGGCACAAGCCCTACCATGGTATAGAATGCAGTGACGCTACTGATTCAAACAGCACAAACCTTATTGTTGTATACTATAAAACTAGACTACAAGAGTCCAATGAGTCCTTTGATGAGCATGGTGGCTCGGTGCACATTAACCTAAAGGTCAAAGTTCACCGTGTGTGTGTATGTCTGCGTGTCCTTGTTCTGGAGGCAGCTATTTAAAGCCCAGCCTCCTATTTGGGACTCAAAACCACCACAATATTCATCTTAAACGCATTAGGGACGGATACTGGATGTGTTTGACCCCACAGCTCAGTGTGCACATCCAAGCTAAGATGTGAAATAGGACAAACTCCACATGAGAAGTGCAGCTTAAACATTAGAATAGAAAAAGATACAATGTCCTGCATTTATTGTAGGCTAATTGTGTTTTTTAAGTGTCATTCTTAAATAGTCATACTTTTCTAATTAGATCATTACGTTACAGTATTTTTTTACATTGTTGTACAGGTCGTATGGGCACTGTTTCTGTGGGTGTTTTAGACAATAGCTAGCACCCACATGAGCCATGTACTATACCTGGGTCATATTCACATTGATATGATATCAAAACTACACGAATGGTGCTAGATTGGATCTGCCGGAGGGGGTAAGGTGCTGCTGTGATTGGTCGTTTTGCTGACCCTAACCGCCAATAACAGCGTCGCTCCAGATAATCTAGCATTAACCAAACTCCACCTGGTATAGCCTAGGCTGCGTGTGCGGAGCACTGCAGTGTCCAATTACCCAAGAATGTAGACTAGAGCAAGGCTAGCTGGAAACCATCCAGACCAGAGACACTTTGCCTCAACAAAATGGACAAATTAGTGATTAAAAAACCAAAAACACATACCGCGTGTGTCGGTTGTCGCTGTTAATTTCTTACTGTATGGTGCTGAAATATGTGTGTTTGCATAAAGTTTATCTTACTGATACTTCCACCCACCGGCAGTAACAAAAGCCGGCGTCTATGGTACAGATAATGCTATTGTTTTTAGAAAAGTTCTGGATAAATATTTATTTTTAAATAAAGATCCAATTATGACAACAAATGGCCATCATATTAAACCTTTGTTCATTTCCTGGTTTACAGGAAATAAAGTGTTTGTGACCAAAAACATACATTCTCCAATTCGAAATTCCACAGTTACTGTAACATTCCAGGAAGCTCTTTGACTGACATGTAGCTCAATAATTTTGCAACGTTTGAATTGATTTTGTTCTGCTACCTTGACACTAATGTAGCATACATTTCCAATGCTAATTGCAGCCGCTTCAAGCATTGATTTATTTAACTCAGACATCTCAGTGAAAAGTTGTATACTGTATCTGTTATATCTTAACTTTTCATGGCCTGCTAGCACTGGCTGCAAGGCTAGCTGTCATGGTTACTGGCTTGACTGACATATTCTATTGGGTGCAATGTACTCACACACACCCAAATCTTCTGAAAAATATACTTTCAATTGCAATCTCTGCTGCTATGTCTTCATCTTGTGCTGTCACAACATTTTGGCCTCAACAGCTTTTTTCTCTCACTCATTTTCATTTCTGAAATCCCCTTGATCATGTCTATACACCCTCCTACAATTATCTACAGGAGCAGCTGCACGTTAGCAGAGCATACAGTGTGTTCAACAACTACAGTTCAACAAAAGTGGCTAGTTAGCTGTGACAAAGCAACGCTAAATTATAAGCCTGCACTGTATTTCAATAATGATGTATCCTGTTTAGGGAGAATTTGAGCAGGGTCGGGATTTAAGGGTTTAATTTACTGTGGTTTTTAAACATAAAAGCTTTTCTTGTGAAGCCATTGTGTCCGCTAAATTAGGGGCTTGTAATGAACAGACTAATATGTTTTTCTGGTGACGTGTGAACTAGTCCATAGCCTCTAAAGGCTTTCACTGATGTGGCCTATTGTTTTCTAATGAAAAGAAGGCATGGGATATTGTCTGGTCTTCAGACTGAAGCTGGTACAGTTATATAAGAACATTATTATAGGACCAAGGACCAACGCTTTCACACCTCTGTCATTATGTTCAACTGTGTCCGTGCATTTGCTCTGGCTTTGGTGTCTCACAGACACACATGAATATTACACAACACACCAGGTGACCTACTGTAACATGAACACACATGCCTCATGATCCTCAAGGTGTTACAGTTGCTGGAGCGAAGTCTTATTAATTGTCAATTGGAGGAAAAAAACCTGTTCACAATGTGTGCTGCTGCTGCTGCGTATGTATGGATCAGTGTAATGCATGTATGTGTGTCAATGCTCCATATGTAGATATATCCATGTACAAATAATGTATTAATCAAGTGAATAATCAAAAATATATGATATATTTAGTATACAGTAATAATGTATATGGAACATGCTTAATGAAAGTGGGACATCCATGCACTGATTATTTCATCATGTAATGTCTATGGTCATTTTGTCCTGGTTCACCACCTCACATAACCCAGCGGAGAACATAGCAAACAAATCTTCACCCGCATTTCATTTTAAGATGTTTATTTCATTGAGCGACTGCGTGAGAGTGAGAACCATGAATTCCACCTTCTGGGTTAGACTGACAGACATTATCGACAGCAAATTAAGAGAGACGCTTGTCCATCTGTTCAGTTCTCTTCCAAAACTTGAAATTACTCAGATACCAACTTGCTGTGTTGAGGCGAGCTCTGCGGAAGCAACAGAGATCGCCAGGCCCTGAAATGATCAAGTGGCATTGTGGGTGTTTTTGGCACATCATCTTGTTTCTGGTATACACAGTATGCTATGTACTTTTAACAAAATAGGACAAATGATGTGCCTGCAGTTGGAACGTAATAGGCTTGGGCTCTGTGTCTGTCGCAGCAAAACATTAGTGCTTAGTGCGCCCATACGTGCATGCTCTTGTTATGCACACACCTGTTGCCATGGAGCTTTCCAAAGGTCACCCGCTTCACAGGATTTTCTCTCGATATAACGGCACTCATTCCATGGTATGAAGTAGTAGTACAGTCATAATGCAGACACGGTATACTTTGCATGAAGGCCTACAAGACGCTACATTAGCCATCAGGTATTTAAATGAGGTATTTCCATCATATCTAAACAGGACAAAAATACACTCACAATTAGACTATTATAATAATAAACATACAAAGTAAGGACACAGGGTTTAAATGCATGGGGTGTGCTGTACACAATCGTAGCTTTGTCATAATAAAAATTACGCACAGAGTCTACCCTGAGCTGTCACGAATAGCCATAAAAGGCTGTTAACCGTTTGACAGTGTATTTTCGACACTGGAAAGCAATGCAGTTGTTTCTACAATATATTAGTCTGGTGCCGAGCAGTACAATACTGACTAATTTTGCTGAGTTCACACTTTACAAATATAAAACCAAGGTCTAGAGTACGCTCAACAAGCATAATCAAGATGCCACACTCTCTCTCTCTCTCTCTCTCTCTTTCTCGCGCACACACACACGCACACACACACACACACGCACACACACACGCACACACACACACACACACACAAAGCGCAATAGAGCAATATTATTCATCATGGCCTATTTCAAGGACAGTTACGACTTCTTCGCTGCACCTTGAAATAGGACCGGAGTTACAAATGGGGGTCTAGGTCCAAGAACAACCTTTCATAAGGCAGGTGTCAAACTGAAATATGTTTATTTAAGAACATATCCATCATGGAAACTGGGCAATGGCTACTGTCAAGCAAGGGGGTCCATATCTGGAACATAATTGCCATTGTTAGAATCATTTATTTGGCCAAATGAGAAAAAAGTAACCAGAAAAATTATTAATGGAAACATTAAGGATTATTTTCATTATTTATAGTAATAATTTTGGAGTACACAGCCCTTTTTTTGTGAAAACAAATATTTGATAGCAAACAATGATTGAACCTATGTTAAATCAAAATTGCGCAGTCAATGTTGTCAATGATGAACACCGATGTTGATTCAAACAACATCAATTTGCACACTCCATTAATATTGAAACAACGATGAAATCATACCTACAAATCGCAAAGCTCAACTGTTTATTTTATGGCATTTAAATGAGTTATTTCAAAATATTGTGAAAATATAGACCTATGTCCTGCTTTATCTACAGCCAGGATAAATGTTAGGCTTTGATATAGCACCATGGGGTGTAATCTTGTGGGGCTGTCTTGCGTTCAGCCCCACTCCCCAGTCTGGGGGATAACAAAGCACTTGTTGGTGGTTTTATTTTTAAGACCAGCACAGGCAAAGGCGAATGCAAAAACTGCCCCCATTTGCTGTCAGGATATCTTACATAAAACATATGCACAAAAAATAAAGTTCTACATTTCAGATATATGTTCAAACTTGCCACTTTCCAATGCCAAAAATTAAACAAAAAGTAAAACGTTCTTTAGTATTACATTTGATTGACATGCTGAAAATGACATGTTGACAATTCACAGGAGCCAGGCAAAAACGATGGTGCAGCCACTGGGAGCTCTCTCTGGGTCTCCAATAGCCAGGTCTGAAAGCTTAGAAAAACATAATTCTAGGTTGGTTACATTGTGGGTAGTGTACACCATGCCACATAGTAGTTTTTTGTTATGTTTCATAAGTTTTTTTGGTAAAAGTCAGAATTTGTGTTAGCTTAGCAATGCAGTCACCGGGAAGCTATAAAACGTTTTGCCTCCGGTGAGCGTGGTTTTCAGTTTTTATTGCACTCTATCTTTTTGTAGCCCAGGCGCGTAACATAACAAGGTGGGTCAGTCAGTCAGTCAGTATGCCATATTTGCTCATTCGGGTTTGGTGAGGTGAGGGATAATTATTATATTAATTTGGTTCTATGATTACAGACAAAAACACTATTTTTGGGAAGCATTTTTTTGATAATACTTTATAGATTTAGGTGATCAATATTTGAAATAAGGTTGATTCCCTATAAACTCCATTATATCAGAAAAATGCTAATGCTACATTCTTCTAGAAGGGATTGTAGTATTGCATTTCTGTGTAAAAGATAGAAGTGGTGAGTAGTTGAAACACTTATTTATTTGTGGGGTGAAATATTCCTAATTCATCACGCCTAATGTAAATGCAAATCACCACAAATTGACTAACTGAATGGCTGTGCTAACAGGAGTCACGCGCCTAGCAAGGGCAAATATGTTACATGGAGCAAACTGTAGCTTGAGTCATGATTAAACGTACGCCCTCTCTCTTCTTCTCAACAGGGGGTGTTTGCGAGTGGGGCAGTGGGGGTTGCGGGGCATCTGTACATTTCAGCGGGCAGTCATAAGCGGAGACGACGTAATGGGGGATTGGATTTAAAGGCAGATGATTGACGGAGACAGAGCATCTTTCGCCAGGACTAGCAACACTTGCTTCTATTTCAGACCCAAATACCCAAGCTGTATTATCAATACACAAATTATCAAATTTTCTGATGGAAGTTATCTCTCGAATGCTTTGGCAGTATAAATGTAATGGTTATCTTGAATTATGTCTATACCATACACCCGCTTCTCCCCTAGATACAGTATAGATAAATAGATGTATGGATGGATGGATTCAAAACAGCTCTCTCTTTTTAGTCCAATTAGAACACTACATTGCTTAGGACCCCTGTGGAGGTTTTACAGGAGTAGGAGGCATTTCTTCACGTACTGTACATTTTACTGCTAAGTGGAGTACAAAAATAACAAGTGGGAAAAAACTCCCGCAGTCCTTTCAAAGCCATACGCCAACAGCTCTGAATTCTTTTAAATAATAGTTCAAACTTCACCGGTTTGTTATTCTTCACTGTACTGCGTTTATGGGTAGTGCGTACACTGACCAGAGGTTGCAGAAACATAAACAACATGACCCTTGTTACTGACATTGGGAGCCGGGGGTAGGGGTAGCCTACATGTGTGCGTCTCTTATTCGTATTCAACAACAATAGAGGTGCAAAATGTTGCACGTTGTAGCTGTCAATTCTTATAATGTATTATGCATGTACTGTATATACTACAATACCCTTGCCAAGGATGCATTTGTCAAAGAATTACACATTTAGTTCTACCACATATAAAGCTACATTTAAAGATACAATTTAATTAATAAACATTTTGACAGAAATGATGTTGAACTAATTTATTTGTACCTTATTGGTTTTTAAATTAAAGTTGTACAATCTGCTATCATTAATCTCACATTCACACAAATCTTGTACCATACTGTAAAAAGTTATACACTGTTGTGGAGTGTTGGCTGATATGTATTATTCACGACAAGGTTTCATGTGACAAATCATTTCGAATGATGTCCTGAGCCAAAGACAGGGTGCATGCATTTTGATTGGTATCTGTTGGAATCAACAAAAGTGCAAAAATCTTTGTGCACAACAGACGGAGGAAGCAAAAACAAGCTTTTCTGATCAATAACTGCCTTTGCGGTTTTAGTATTCAATTATCCTCACAGAGCACAGAGCACTTCTGTTAAGAACGCTGACATTTTGTATGAGGTTTTTCTGTCAGAGAAGCTCTTCAGCTGCTTGACCTTTCCCCAAACCCAGTCGCTAATTGTGCCTGTTTTTCTTCAGCCAACATGCAGGAAAAGTGTGCTGTTCTCATCCCCTCATGAGAAGGTCCTAAGAGTTCAGGCTAGCAGCATCTTGACCCTTCACCCACAACCCACTAGAGTGCATCTCCAACGGGTGCTTGTTTTCTGCCCCGCTTTTCTTTTGCTCCCTGCTGCGCGCCTCGATAAGTGCTGAAATTAAAATGAGGCATTAAAACCTCTTTTCTGGCCATCTGTGTCCTAAAATGAGTCTAGTTTCTGTGCCCTCTCTGTCAGACGCAGCACGCATGCTACGCTGGCGGCTTATGGTGTGTGTAGGCGAAATTATACAGCAGGCACCTATGTTTTTATGAGTTAATTTTCTATCTGAAGGAAGATAGAAAGACAGACAGAATGAGTCAGAGAGAGTACTGGAGACAGAGGTACAACTAACGAAGGCAGGTGCAGTTTACTGGGAGATACAATGCATGTTTCCATGACAATAGTCACTCGCTAGCAGTGGGGAACCGTCAAGGCCCTCTAGACCCTCAGAGAAATATACTTTATAATTACCAATTTACTAAGTAATCTATTTTAATTTAATGAATTCATAATATGACAGTCAACATCTAAATACACGAAATCTCATGAAATTTTGTCTTCAATCCTGTCTATTCAATTTGCGTTGGAAGGTGAAGGGTTAAAGGAAACACACCGTGTCTCTTGTCTGCTATGCTGTTGCAGCTCTGTGATTGGTCATGCCCGCTCTACTTTTACAGAGCACATCGTAATGAGAAACATATTTCAAATCAAATGACAGTAAAATTGACCTATCATATCGTCCATCTAAATGGATGGGCTTTGTTTTCGAAAACCTTATGTTATATACCGTTTAAAAAGCCTTTTTACCCTGCAGATGATCATTCTACTACGCATGAACAACTGTCGGCTTGTGTCAGTGCAAATATGTGATTGGCTTAAGTTACAGTTGGGCGTTCATAAAGTAGACAATTGTTTATTTTCCTATAAACGCCATATTTATCATACTAGGCTGACCATACGTCCTCTTTTAGGGACCTTAAAATGTGTCTGGCCAGCATTTCTAAATCACCAAAAATGTAAAACGGATTTGACTTTTGCTTTCTTTGTGTGTGTGTGCATTTTTCCATTGCACTTCAGGTCGGTGATTGGTCAGTGATGTAGCCAACACCCCCTTAACTACAGAAAATATTTCCGTGATTTCGTCTCGGTCATCGAGATCCATGGCAGAATGCGTGACCTGCGCTGGCACGTAAATGTCAGGTGCGATCTAGAAGCCCACATAACGAGCAGATAAGCTATATGTCTTGTTAAGAAGCAAAACAAGGATTGGTGTAGATAAAGTGCGGAAGTTACGCCAACTAAATAAATTAGCAACTGTGTCTGTGTTCTCTCAGCTTGGGTACTACTTTAGCTAACTTCTTGTTCTCAGGTTGCCTTGATAATACATGCAGCCACACCTCAATATTCACCTATATTATCTGTGGCGATTAATTGTTTTTTTCACATAAATAAGAGTTTATGTTTATGTTCTTAAGTACGGCACAAAATTATTATACATAGTATTAATGCTAAATTTGTTTGCCTACATCACCTATTGCATCTTAACCGTCCTGGAGGGGTGGATTCCTCCCTCTGGGGTCCTTTCTCATGGTTTCTTACCTTTTTTAATGGAAGTTTTTCCTTGCCCGGGGGGAGGAGCAGGTTTAGGGGGTGTTGATTGTTTCCATGTGAAATGTAGGCTGCACAGCCCTTTTAGACTGTAATGTGATTAGGGGCTATATAAATAAAATTGGCTTGACTTATATAATGCTCGGCCCTCTCCGTAAATTACATTTTTGTTTTGTTTAACAATAGTAAACACAGGGTGATCTAGTGGTCTGGGTGTTGGACTCAAGGTCGCACCTTGCATGGCAACAATCACCATCGGTGTGTGACTGGGTCAATGTGAGGCAAAATACTGTAAAGTGCTATATAAATGAAGTCCTTTTAACGTTTACAAAATTACACAGATTTCATGGAAACAAGTTAAAATACTAGTCTAAAATACATACAAAGAATAAATAAAATAAATAAATAAATAAATAAATAAATAAATAAAATTCAAAAGTGACAGTACAAAATATAGACCACATGAAAAAATATCCATGCGGCATTAGCTATGTTCCCTGCTGTTAGCACCACTGAACCAGCAAAAATTCCCCTTTAAACCTCATGCCAACTCTGCTTTAATGTGTATCACATTACATATTCATAATGCAGCTGATATCTTCAAATGAGCGACGTGTGCTGCAGATCTGATGTGGCACAGCTAGCCATTCTGAAGCAAATGCATATTTAATGGCACATACACTTATTGGCTGACTAGCTGTTTGCTGATGAGCTCTTATAACATGTGATGTAATGAGTGGTCGGGTCTGATTGCCCAGAGAGGCTACATTATGCATGAAAGGATTCAAGCCATAAATTGCCCCTAACACTGTTTAATCTAATGGCAAGAATAACGCTGTTGTTTTTCATCCTATATCCAGCTACTGTTTGAACTGCAACAAATTGCAAACGCATGTTTGTTTAGCTAGAACACCAGCATTACACTGAATCATCTTTGCACTAATTGTGTGTATTGTAATAACATGTTTCTGGAACAATTTGCTGCAGTTTGCATGTCAAAATGGAGGCCTACATTAGTTTGTCTGTATTTAAGGAAAGGTGAAGCATGCAGGCATAATGTTTCTCCTACGAGATGATGTTATATCATATATATATACAGTTTACAGTGTAATCTCTGTAGTTTAAATGTGTTTTATTTTCATGGGCATTCTGTGAGAAAACCACACGATTGGTTCTGGATACATCCACCGGCAGATGATATGCTTGATCAGAGAAAAATGAAGGTAAACCATCAGCTTGTCATTTTCAACTGTGTGACCTTTCATGACCCTCCTGATCGATAACGCTTCTACACTAGTCTCTTTGGTAAACACAGAATAGAGAAGATTTGTGACAAGAGTTAAGTGTTGACATTTATGTGGCTCTCAGGCAGTCAGGGAATCTCTTGTTTTAAAAAAAATATATATATATACTATACAGTATATACATATACTGTATATATCCTGTATATATACTATTTTTATGCCCATTGCCAGAGAACAAGATAAATGGGAATTCTTCAATTAAGTATATCAATTACAATACAGTCAAGACAAAATACATAGAAAAAAACACAAAGATTAAGATAAACACTGTATGAAGCACATGCCTGTTTATCTTTTAAACATGCACCCTTTTGTTATTGTGATTCATTTTAAGCCTTATTTTGATACAATTGTTTTTTTGACACATAATTTCTCACCTTTTTGAAAAATCTTCTTCCTTCCTTCCTTCCTTCCTTCCATTCTTCCTTCCTTCCTTCCTTCCTTCCTTCCTTCCTTCCTTCCTTCCTTTGCCTCCCACCAACCCTCTCCTCCAGCCAGCGTTGGGCAGAGCCCTGCTCATTAGCACCCTTCTCAGGGGATGGTGAAGCCAGCGAGCAGTTCTTTGGCACCGACAGAGGGGTTGCCTTGGTGAGGTTCCGTTTGAAGTTGTGAACTCCTAATTTGTTTTCCGTCCTGGAGCTGCCAAGCTCAGGCTCCTCCGGGCGGCTTTTCAGACCCGTCTCGGGAGAAGTAGCTTGATGCTAGGCGGAGGGATAAAAAAAGTGAAGGGGAGCGGTGGAAGAGGTGAACAAAGAGTTATTTTGACAGAGAGCTTTGTCTAGGTGAACCAGTGCATCAGGACCGCTGGAGGAGGAAACAGACTGTATGTATATAAGGGAAGCCAAGGTATAGATGAAAGGAGAGAGGCAGTGAAATGGTGTGAATACCTGAAAGCAATCTGACAGAAGAGGTGCAAAAGCAAACAAGCCCCCCCAACCCCATGCCCTATTTGTATGTTGGACTGTTTAGAATGGAAATAATGCTGTTTTTTGACAGTGCTAATTTCCAATTCCATTTTCCAATTTTTGCCATGAGTCATTTATGTATTTCTGATCTTATTTTTGTTCTCAAATTATTGCTTTAAGATATTATATGCATCATCAAGTGCATAATCGCAAATGAGAATAAACAACAAATAATTTTATTTATTTATTTATTTTATATCCAATTTATTTTTTCAATTACAACTTTTAACAGATGCTTTTACCCAAAGCGACTGTGTATTTGTAAGAGTATTTGCCAACCACCCAATTGTGCACATGGTCCACAGATAATAGAGTATACAACTGTGCTAATGAACACAATATACATTGTATTTGGAATATTGGCACAATAGGGTGCCTGGCAGCCTGACGGCAAAACTTCAGTCCAGTCCAGGACCTCCCTCAGAGAAAAGCATGGCTGCTGCCAGCATGAGGCTAACACTTCTATAATATTCTCCACTTCCTCAACGATGACACTTCTGTTCTCAGCTAGTGGCATATAGCAGTAGCACTGCCGCTCATCTATTGCATTACAGCAGATCTACTGCATAATCTAACTGCTAGCAGAGACAGACCACAGAATGTTCAATAGCAATGTGGGAGAAGTGCGTAATGGTGACCAAATTTTGTTTTTCATGAAAGAGTACACCCATACGGGTACCCATAGTGGGTGGAAGGTTGATGCTGAGGGGTTGAAATAGTTGACAAATGCTTCCACAACCATGCAACTATGTTATTCAACTTTAAAGTAACACATTTGTCAAATTCAGCGAATATCTACACTGTCCTGCTGTCCGTTCTGTGATCGCGCTGAGCTAATCAAGTTTCCCTACAAAGTGGTGAAGACTGCTAGCCTTGCGAGATTATCCTGATCTCTGGAAAGCTTTGGAATCATTGCGAGTGTGTCCGAGAAGCAACTACCCGTACGAGATTGTGTCCGAGAACCAAGTATTAATTGTTTGAGTTTTACAAGCAGTTTCAATGCATGTATCCCCAGATGGACTTGTGACTAACAATCCATCTGTCATATCAGGTTAGACGACCGCACCACACATGCATTAAGAGCATCTGAGGGAGCACCCTGTAGCATTAAAGGTAGAGACTGGGTTTATGTTTTGATCAAGTCCAAATCAACAATCTTTCTCAAGACTCTGATTCCATATGACCTAGTCTTTAAAGTGAGGAAAAGTGTGTTGGGAAATTTCTGCAGCCCCAGACTTCCAAAGGCAATGTTAAATTCTGTTTGTATCTGTTTAAATTGATTTAGTCTCCTCTGAGTTTGCTGTGGTGCTTCTACCCGGTGACTCTAGTGGGACTTCAAGATTTCCAAACATTGGGTTAAATACGTTAGGTTATGTAGGCAAATGTAATACTCCTTATGGCCTCTATAGTACATTTTAAAGGTCTGTTGACACTGCTAAGTGTCAAAAATATCAAGATCAACCATTAGACCTGCCGTTTGTCCACTGCAAATTTTTTCACTTTTTCAATTTTTTTACTAATTGCTACACAATTAGGTAATTTCTAGTAAAACAAGCAATACAAGCTTTTCCACATTTTGTCACATGATGTCTATTGACTAGTGAAGCCAAGCTAGCAATTCTACCCAATTGTGCTTGTCATCGTACTGCATTGTTTTTGTCATGTCGTTTATTTGTGTGTCTGTACTAGCATTGCTTCATCGTGTCGTTGTTTAACTGCATCACAATGTTAAGTGTTGAACACACTGCGCCACTGTCTCTCAAGTCTCTACAGAAGCACACACAAAGAACACACCCACAGCAGGCTCTGGACACAGCTCATTACTGGTGATTGTGATGTAGCACAGCGTACACCCACTGCGATCAGACCTCCTAATAGCTTAAACATAACTGTATGAGCCTGCACAATTTTGACGTTTGCTGTGGTGGTGGTTGTTATTGTTTTTGTTGGCTCTCTGAGTCTACGTGTGCGTGTGTGTGTGTAGCTAAGATTGTATAGCTATACGAAGGCAGCATTAGTTGTGTATGTTTTACACAGGGGAGCGCAAAGATCCGGCAACATAAGCCCAGTGATTACACGCACACACACACGCACGCACGCGCACGTACGCACACATGCGCACAGACAGCCCTCTCACTTAGCGATTTGCACATAAAACTCAGTCCCCGCTGCCCTCCCGAGCCATGCAGCTGCTGGATATCTCTATCCACAGAGCGGTTGAGCGATAGCCACATTATACAGTGCGGCAGTGCTGTTCCTAGCTTTATCAATACACAGCCCCGCAGCCAGGAAGCGCAGTAGCGGCCAACAGAAAAATATGACTGCGGAAGACAGAGAATATTCATCACTGCCGGAGAGGAAAACTTGGCTCTGGGGGGAATCTGCAGGTTGTTTGTTGAAGCCAGACAATGTCATTTTTGTTTATTGTTGTGGTTGTCTGCCAGTCGGTGGTCCCAGAACAACGCAAGAGCCACAAAATGGAGATACAGCCTGGCATACAGTACAGCATCGAATACTTTTTTGTCATGTGACCTTTTTGTCTTTATTTGGGAAGAAATGCGTGGTGTACTGAGCTTTCTTCTCATGCTAAATACCTCAGTTCAAAGTCACTTCTGATAGTTGGACATTTATTTCAAACGTTTATCTTCAAATCTACGATGCAGGAATTCTTTGTCGGGGCCAGATAATTGTAGAGGCCTACTGCTCATCAATACAGTTGTTGGTTAAAGGGACAGGGAAGATGCATTTATGATATTTATCAAATATGTTTATGATACTGTATCAACATTGATTGTATGTGAATGCCAATATCTATCTATCTATCTATCTATATATCTATCTTTCTTCAACCTGCAAGACATAAATATTGCAATGAAAAATTTGAATGATTTCTCGTCATAGACACATACCTCCAGGCACATTAAAGGGGGTTCTGGAAAGCACTGATGTTAAAATCTTAGATTATACTAAGTGTGGTTTTAGAGCCATGCATGCTGTGCTACAGCCGCGCTAGTTAAGCTAACTAATCATACAAAATGTATCTTTAAAGCCCCTGAAAGCCCACACAGGTGTTTGGAGCTAATTAGACTTGTTGCCTGTCTGTGTGGGCGGGGCTCTGATGTAACACAGTGGCGGTCTGGGACCTGCATACATTAATCTAATGTATGCAGGCACTACATCCTTATAGGTACTAGTAGGTTGGTACGCTTATTGGCAAAACAGGACAAATGTGACAAAAGTAATGTAACGAGAGTAAGGGTCATTATAATTTTTTTTAATAAAAAGCGTATTTATTTATTTGAATTATTTTGTATAGAGTTGAAGTGGCACTGGCGCCATAAATAGGAACATAAACAAAGATTCGAAAACAACTCACATCGACAAAGCCGTACTACGCTTTGCTTCACAATGCACTTTGTTGTGTGGAGCGGTGTCGGGGAGGAATATTGTTAGCAAGCCTTCTCGAAAATGACTAACCCTGCCTTTAAGAAGTCTTTTCTGGACTGGAACAGTATTTGGCCATCAAAGCCGTTTTGCATTATGAGAACAAGCACACATTACATTCTAACTGCATAATAATGTTCTCACTCTATTTGTCTCTCTCTCTCTCTCCATCATCATCATTTGTCTCTCTCTCTCCATCATCATCATCATCATCATCATCATCATCACATGAAGAGTGCTCTGCATTGGACACATGCTCTTTACATGCTCTCAGATTCCAAATCAGTCAGCATTTCAAACCGACTATAGGCCTACATTTAGGGCTTACGGTACATCAATCTTGATTATATTAAAACTGATGCAAATGTGGAGCAGAACTCCACGTTCGAGCTAGCTGAGTCTGGCCTTATTAAAGCCTCACACTCAAACGTGCCGCAGCAGGCGACACAACGGAAGACGCACGCGGAGGCCTCAGAGCTCAGCATCGGGCGTTGACAAATCAATACCTAATCCAGATATGAAATAGACAGTTGATGGACAGTTGAAAGAATGAAAGAAGTGGCGGGCGCAGTGAATCGATGAACCCCTTCCGAAGCAGAGATGACTGCATGGCAGATGGGGTAGCAGGGCATGCAGATGGAGGCAGATGGGAAACTTTACGCTACAGCGCAGACCTTTGAAGTAGAGTACAAACCTATACTCATTTCATTATAATATACATCTCTCTTATATGCATGGGTGTGCAATCACACACACACACACACATTCGATTATTCAAAGATGTCCTGTGCAATTTTGATTACAAATGAGTACAGTATAGTCATTTGTAGGACAATTATTCACTTGCAGCTGTTCTTGGGTATGGTTGACTAAAAACACATTTCTTTTGAGATATTTAAACCGTAATATAAATATTACACTGCACTGTTTATTTTACAGTAGTCTCGCAGAGCCAGCCTTTAAAGTCTAAGACAAAGCGTGGGCTAACCGCGTCAAGATCCACCTACTTGACAGGACAGCTATTTTGATTGACATGCACAACAACTAATAACGAAACTCAGTGACAAAGCCTGACGTTAAATTCATACAGAGGAATTTGTTGAGAAACTTACCTACACAGCTCTGGCTGTTTGCAGGTATTGTTCTGTTAGATAAGTAGGCTACTGTTTTACTGAATTACACCTACATACTTTGTGACAGTGACAGCCAATGAAAATCTACTTTTCAATTTCCGAAAGTGCTGTCAAGTTTACAGCTTACAGTTTACAGCTTACATCTTACATCTATGCATCAGACGTTAATTTACAGGGGCCTATGCATCAGACGTTAGCTACAGGGGTCAATGTATCTGACGTTAGCTTACAGGGGCCAATGCATCAGACATTAGCTTACAGGGGTCAATGCATCCAACGTTAGCTTACAGGGGCCTATGCATCAGATGTTAGCTTACAGGGGCCTATGCATCAGATGTTAACTTACAGGGGCCTATGCATCCAACGTTAGCTTACAGGGGCCTATGCATCAGACATTCAGGACAGAGTTGCTTATGTGATGTAGTGCTAATGGACGGAAGAAGCTGAGACTAATTTTACAGTAGCCCCAATGGTGGTGCCTTTTTTATTAGGAAACTTGAGAACGAAATGTTATGTACATAAATTACAGGAACACAAACGACACACAACCCAATATACAAACTGTGAGGTAGTGTGTGCCGAATAAAATGGTCATGGCAATGCTAAAGCTAGCAAGCTGCTTCATTAGTGGTGGCATTTAGCCCGGTGATCCTGGCACCTCAACCAAGACAAATGCCACTGTGTGGGGTTCGATGTCCCTTATATTGTACAGCCACATCTGTGGAAAGGTTAATACAGTCTGCAAATGGAGATGCCCACTGGCTTTATTCAACTCCAGGGCCGCTTGGTAGTATGTTGTGTAAACGGCGAACCGTGTGAAATTGGATGTTTGTTTTTCAATTCATTTTTATGTCTACCTCACTCGGTTTTCATCTTGCTAGTGTGTGTTGTGCACATAGATGTGTGTCTATGGATCTGTTGACCATGTACTCCGTATGTGCTGTGTGAATATACACACGTTTGTGTGTTCGATTGTGATGGGTGGCTCGTGGGTGCTACATCAGGTGTGTTTAGTGCCTTGCTCGAGGGCAGTATTCAAATTAGTGCGGGGATTCAAACTGACAGTCACAAATCAAATGGGCATCTGCAGACTTGGTGCAGAAGCATACAGTGCATTCTCCTTCTCCGCTTCATTTAAAGCCTGTAGCTACTCTATGTGTGCTCCCTGTGCCACATTCTCCTACTGTTATGTCACCTGTGGGTTTTGCCCCTGCAGCTAGGTGTCACTAGGAATTACCTTGAGCAAAAGATGCTTCCCGGAAAGAGAGGGAGTCAAATAAAGCATAACATACACGATGCGGTGGGAATTGAGCTGTGCCTATTGTCTCTTCTGTTCAAACAACAACATATTGTTTTGGTGGGGGAGACTAGCGAGGAGAGGGAATCAAAGGAACCATGTCCGATGGTAAAGGATTACATTAGATGTTTCTAACTGGAGGAGGGCATGCTTGCCTCTGGAGAACATTTTAAAAGAATCAAGTCAGTTTTGTTTTGAAGTATCTTTAAGCCTCAGCGTGCACAGTGAAATGAGAAATGTATGAAATGGGAATACTATGGAAAAATGTTGTATTTTTAGAAATATTATAAGTGAGTGGTTCTTGAGCCACTGAATGT
>JAODLL010057714.1:0-18364 GCA_026546735.1 Forbesichthys agassizii | reverse complement strand
TGCTGATGAAGAGGCTGAGACTAGAGACGGTCTCTTATGTGACGTAGTGCTGATGAAGAGGCTGAGACTAGAGACTGATGAAGGGAAGAAGCTGAGACCAATGCAGCAACGTGTCGCCCAGCTGGGCGACATCAACAGTGATGGGTACAGATAGATGAGCCGACACCCCTGACCTCCTTCCACAAGCCCTCTCACCAGCTCTACAAATTCAAATATGGTGATGCCATGACCCGCCCTACTCTGCCTCTGATTGGCTAAATGATCTGGCACTCATTTACAGAAGCTCTTATTGCTAATTGAAGTTAAATCTAGGAGTTCTAATACTCTAGTGATTGGGTTAGGGTTAGTTCTGGGTTAGTTCTCCCTCTGGTTAAGAGGATACGAGGTTAGTTAAGGTTTGTGGTTACATTTAGGGGGTTAGTTTACCCTCAATGATCAGATGCACTGCACTAGGAGATATTAATTATCACACAGTACTTTACATCCATGCACTTAGGTCGCCATTTCTGAAAATATATATTTTTTTAAATGCTGTTTTTTTTTACCTTATTCATTGTTTTAGAATGGCTTTAGCTAGCTGGCTGTTACGCTCATTCTACTCTGGTTTTACACAGAGCCTTGAGCGCCAGAGGGTCCCGTGTATTTATGATTAACCCTTCAAGCCAATCGGAGGCATAGGGAATACAGAATAGGGTGGACCATGGCATCGTCGCCATAGTAGTTACATTGCCGCCAGCAACGAGGAAAGCTTGAGTGGCCATGGTGATTAATAACAAGGAAATGCCTCGGCTTGACTCAGCTAATGAAGTGTGGCATATGGACAGTTTATCTCACAGCATTGATCACTTCCTAATCACAATAGTGCCCCTAGAGGCCACTGCGCTGGATGTATTTCGACCACATGATGTCCGGGTGAGTGATGTTCGCAGCAGAAGGGCTCCAGACGGTGAAGGGAATATTTAGTGCCAGCTTTCATTGACACAAGGTCATAGATCCTGGTATTTTTCCTCACTACAGCTTCTCATCAATAGGTGCTGCTGCTAAATCTCTGTCAAATAAGAAGAACATGCCCTGAAACGCCGCTTACGTGTCACACACAGATATCAATTATATGTTCATCTAACCCTATCGCTGAATATTAAAGGTGAAAGAGGTTGTATTTTACATGGAGCAGGCTTGTACAGTGTCTTGCTCTGTATTCTAAAGACTTTAATGTGTTTTACTGTGTGAGCACAAAGGACTGTGGGTAAATTATAATCAATTACAAAGAGAAGAAACCATCATTTACATCAATTATTGTAGAAATGTGTCACATTTCCTTCAGGGCAAGCCATTGTGAGGTTGCATAAATCACTAGCACAAAAGATTCCCCAAGTAACCCACTAGGACATGCTTCTGTAACGCCATAGACATGCCCTTAGCAGGAAGAATTCACTGTAGAACAGCCATGTAACTAAACCAAATTGAATTTAGGTTTTATATATAAAAAAGACTTCAGTTATTTGTTTACCAGTGGCTGCAGTTGATATGTTGCTAACATATGACCATTCTGCCATTAACGTTATAGTATATGGTAAACTAATAATAAAAAATATAAAATAAAGTAAATAATCATATTTGAATTATATTTCATGATGTAGATTTAAATTACATTTTAATATTAATTATACATTGAAGGCCTCGTGAACGTGTTAGCTTCCGTTTTTGCGCCTTAAAACATGGCACATGGCTAAAACGGTATTCTACCTGCTAGAGGAATGCAGTATTACAAGTCACGCTTTCCAATTTATGGGAGGGTTGAGGGAAGAGTGGGAGTTCTGTGAAAAACTATGGGAGAAGCTGCGTAAGGAGAGTTATTACCTATTCCAATTTATGGAATTTAGCAGATTTTATCCAAAGCGACTTACGATAATATAGATAAATGTATTAGGATGAACCTCTTGAGACGAACCATCTCGTTTTCAAGAGGCTCCTAAACAAATATATACATATATACATACATATATACAAATATACAATCAATATATTTGTCAGTAGATGAACTAGTCATACACCAGCAATAGACCTTTCCCAAGCCTCGCTCCGTTTTACATGTCCAATACCAATTGAGCATTTTTGGAATTTGTCGGAACCTATCTGTTTTGCTGTAATAGATTTCTATCGTAGTTACAGTAACTATGTAGGACAAGTGAAAAGGGTGGAGCTTGGGAAAGGTCAATTGTAAGCCAACCACATACAGTTAGAATAACTGTAGTGCATCGTGTCATCAGGGTAATCTTCAATTCACCAGTCAATCTTCAAAAGAATTGCCTAAACAAGAAAGTGTTTGATCATAAGAGCAGAACACTTTCTAATGTATATATATAGAGAGAATGGTAAGTAGATAAAGGGCCGTCTCATAGATAAACTCCCATAGTTTAAGTGAGTGGAGTGAGGTGTAGAGGTCACTAGTCAAAGGATCGTAGTGGATTGTGAAGAGGTGGGTCTTGACCATTGTATGTGTGAAAACTCAGGTGTTTTAAACCAGTGAGTGCTTTTACTCGCATATGGAAAACAATGGCAGGAGTAACCCAAGCACAAGCCGAGGCTGTAAAATAATTATTCTCCTTTGTTCATCATGTGATGTCTCCTTTCCCTTCCCATACGTGTACTGTAAATATGTTGTAGTCTCCCAAATTAAGTTTGAGGTAGAATTACACCCGGTATCTCTAGGTTTGACGATACATCATAGACAAGTATAGTCTATTTCATTATCGTTAAACTATTGCTTTCTTTTTCAACGGTTCCATTGCTTTTGGACGCAGCAACTTGGACAGTTTTGTACATCCGACGTAAAATGCGAAGGCACAGCGTGAGCCATGTGCTGTCAGGCTGCACACGCTTTTATGCTACGCTCCCTAACGTACGTACATGACGCCCCCAGACCTATAATAGAATCGGGGAGTTGACCTTTTGGTAAATGGTTAATGGAAATTTATAAAGCGCTTTTCTAACCTTCCGGGTAAGCCGGGTTAAAACTTTTGCATCACCTGTCGCCCCCTCTACTCATTGCGCCACTGTCGCCTTTTCTAAACGACTCATGTAGAAGTACATTTTATGGGAAATGTTTACTGCAAATAACCCATAACACTTGGTAAACAGGTAAATTGAACCATTATGGGCTACTATGTGCTACTACATTAGCACAAGTAAAAGTTGCTACTGCCGGTTTGATGTGGTTCATTGGGAAAAGAGGAAATCAGCTTTTCTGTCAGGCGATTAAAGGGATTTTCATTTTCTTGGGCGGTGCAATTCGATAGTCAAACAGCAGAGAATTAGCATCTTGACACTGGTTGATTGATATAGATTATTAAGAAATAATGAGTTGTTACACGGGTTGCACATTTCATTGTGCCATTGTTTCTAAATGCCATGCAATCGTGAATCCCTTCATGGTGATTCATGATGGCAAACATCACTTCATTAGTGAGACGATTTAGATAATTAGGCGTGGTCTGATTCCTCTCGAGTCCCCTGGTGATTGAAATCCACCCATATAGCCCCACTTCCCCCCCCCGCCTCTGAATCGATATCAGACTTATTCAACAAGTTAAAACCCCTTGTTAAAGGATTCAGTGGGTAATGGAAGTGGTGACTCCTGACAGCCCCTCCGTTGCCTTTGCTCTCGGTGCGATGGATCCAGGGATGGAGCAGCAGGGCAGGGTGTTTCACCTTGCTGTGAGTCAACCGATGTCCCATCCAGCAAAATGCCGCTCCCACACACACACACACACACTGAAGGCCGGGTAATGAGCTGACAGGTGCAATGTTTACGCTCCGATTGCCACTCAAATCTCTGAGACCTGACTGTGTGTGTATTCTCCTGTAGCGCTAATGATGCTAGGCACAGTGCTTCAAGCTAGCTTTGAGCTGCAGTACTACAGTGCCTGTGTAACCGTGGCCATGTGTGAGATATGTTTGTATGGTCGCACACGTAACACTAGCTCCATAGACGTTCTTCTGTAGTAATTATTATGTGACACGATATTTGATACATTCCTAGAAAGGAATATTAACTACATATATCAGCCAGCAACTAGATGGACTTTGCTGAGAGAACGGTGTTGAAAATGGCCATGAACCATGGCCATACTGTACTAAAATTAATAACAAAAAAGACAATAAGCTATATTGATAATTTCAATGTAAAAATTGCTCAGCAAAAACTCAGCAAACGTACCTTACATTTACATAATTTATCAGACTCTTTTATCCAAAGCATACAAACAATACATTAGTCAACAGAAGAAATCATACACCAGTTGTTGTACGCAGACGCATTCTGTTAACAGCAGCATGCCATTAGCTACTAGCTAGGTTATACATTTGCAACATACATTATGTAATATACCAGGGTATTTACAGCATGTATCACATTTACCAGGACATAGTTCCTAGAGGTCTACCACTAAAGTGATAATATTCAAAAACAATTTAACAAGAGAAAGAGGATGATGTTTGATGCTGCCACACAATTTAGACATTTTTAAAGGGTCCTATATGATATCTAAAAATTAATATAGCAGCAAACCACTATTTTCAATGTCAATTTTCTAAGATACACAGTGGAGCAATGTTTTCCTGAGCGTGTGTGGGTTGTAATTTGATCTCCTGTTTTTTGTTTCCCTAGCAGGGCCTGCCACACATGTTAGTGAGTGTGTGTGTGTGTGTGGCCCACACAGCATTTGTTTTGCTCTGAGATGATGGTGCCCTTCTATGACATCTAGTGGCAGACAACATCATATATAGGTCCTTTTAAGGGTCAGCATGTGCAATAGAGGCTATGGTGCCAAACACCCGATGCTACCTGGACATTCTAAACAAGAAGCAACACACTGCTAATAATGCTACTAATCTGTTTACACAAACCAGTGGCCTGTCCTTACAAAGCAGATTTATCATTGTTTTCAAGGCTTAAATGGTTGTCAATCGAGCTGCTTGAAAAGAGAGTATCAGCATAGTGATACAGTTTTTCTCACTACCAACGATATGAGTGAGTTCGTGCTACAGTACATCCACCATTATAATGGCTAATATGTGTATTATAAAAGGTTAAGTAGCTGACAGCATCAACCTGAGAGGCTATGTAAGAACTGACATAATGACAAATGATACAGTCATTATTGTACCTTCTTACTGAGGCCAAGGGGTTGGCAAGTCCTGTCACGGTCTGGATGCTTTGTGTTTGTCCATGGTTCCCTGTGTTCCCTGTTATGGACAGTTGTCTACCCCGGGCTGCATCTGAATAGTCAAAGAAATATATCCTATGTCTGTCCTGTCCTAGAAAACATTCCTTGACCTCGAGTGAAGACGTCATCGGGTCAAGGAAAGGTGTGAATGAGACTTCATAAGGATTTAGGGATAGGAACCGCGTTGGCAAGAGAATCCGACTGCACTTTGGATACGTAATTATGCAACGGTGAATATACAGATGTCTAACCTTTAATGTGGTGCCTTTGACATCGTTTAGCATCGGTTAATTTTGCGAGTACTTGAGAAGGCCAGAAGAGGCGCCAGAGTTCTAATTGTTATAGTTTATGCGGGATGCAGACGGTACGACAGCGTATTAGGGCCATATAAAACAAATTACAAAAGAAAATTATCTGTGTGAGGGGGGGTTATAATCTGGGATTAAAGTCGCAAATGTGCGAGAAAAGAAACTCAGATATTCTGAGTTTATAAATGTACATATTTGCGTGGAAAAACTAAAACATTTGCGAGAAAAAAAGTGGATATTCTGAATTTACAAACTCACAAATTTGTGAGAAAAGAAATCACACATTTGCGCCAAAAAAACAAAAATATTCTGTGTTAATAAAGGGACAAATTTGCGAGAAAAAAAACGTATAAATCATGGTCCAAAGACTTTACTTCCTAAAGTGCCGAGCTACTGTGTTCAGTATACTGTATCCTACGTACGATAAGGCCTAATATCTTATTTTTTTTGCCAGGATAAATCTTACAAACTCTTAAACATGGTTAACAATGTAAGTTGCTATACAGTATAAGCGTTAACAATGTCATCCAAATACACCATGAAAGTATGCTAATGTTTGTGTAATTGTGTAGTAACCAGCTAACATAATCTTACAGTATATTGTGCTTTTATTGACTCAACTTTGTAAGTGCTTCAAAATGATGTCAGGTTCAGACTTATGCTATGCATAAGTAGGGTTAGTTCTTAAATTATTTACCAGTGTTGGGGTCCTAAAATACAATGTAATGCTTGGCTTGTACAGTCCATGTGCCACTGTGATGAAACATGTAATGAATATGTATTAAACTAATAACTTATATGTTGCCTTCATTTTATGTATGTAAAACATAGTAGATGTAAAATGACTCCTACATCTGCATTCACTTGCTCAGGTTGGACAATGTCTTAGTATGCATGTACACATTTAAGTTTCTACCATGTTTGTCTCTCTATTTGCTTAGGAAGAAAAATGAGAACCCTGATGACTTAATGCACAGCAGATTACAATAAAAAAGCACAGATTTTGCCCCCCAGACTATTATTCAGGTATTGTAAAGATGTAATTATTGCAGATAGAGGCTTCCATGTTAAGTAGGCTGTCACAAAGCATGGTCAGGAAGTAATATTCCATCCCACCGTCTCTCTGCCAAGCAGCCGCTCAAGGACAGCCTACCTCCTTTGATAAGATGATAACAGTTCCCTTTCGCAGGAACGGTGATCTATTACTTATGGCACATGATCATGTGACAGGTAATCCAATCGAAAATTTAAAAAAGGTCAAAAGGTCAAATCCCGCACCGTGGGGTATAAATAGCAGCGTTCTCTCTCAACATCCTCTTTTCTTGCTTCGCATCAGCTTGGCAAGAAATCCTTTCGAATCAACCTACCGTAAATATACGCATCCACGATCATTTTCAGATTTTACGCATAGATCGCAAAATCATTTGGGAATATCTGTAATTTCCCTATGCCAATTTCCGAAAGAGTATGTAGGCATAAAGCTCTGTGTGCATTGTATGCAACAATTAGAAGCTTTTTATATCACATTATACTGTGAAAGTTATAACTTTATGGGATCTTGGAAATAGGAACACTGAACACGTACTGTAATGTAACAAATTCCGAAAAGGTAGCGTTTTTCGTCAAGGCATCATAATTCATCAGAACACCGGTAGCATTATCTTAAGTTATCTGACATGCCAACAAGTGGGATCTTTGCTTTCATAGCTTATATTTGCGTGTTCTTTAAGACTCCCATTTTGACCATAATTATTATACTAGAGCACCAAAACATAGATGATTAAATTAATTTATTTTATGAGACAATTAATACAATGACAGTGTATTAACTGGGTGAATAATTATTTGTTAATTTGCAAACTGTTTGGAATTTCTATAACAGTTATCGACATAAATCAGTCCACTTAGCCAAACTGGCTCCTTTCGACAAAAAGGAGCAGTGGCTCTATTCTGATTTCCTCACGGATGTCCGAGCTTCTCACTCTATATCTAAGGGAGACGCCCGCCACCCTCCTGAGAAAACCCATTTTGGCTGCTTGTACCCGTGATTTTCCATGTGTATTCGTGTAATTTCAATTTTTAGACATTTATTAAGTTCAATATATTGAGAACATCAAAAAACACACAAAATATTTATAAGATGACAAGCATTTACATTTTTATATTCCCATTACGGTACACATAAACAACTATATTCCTTCCCCCTAAAACATTGGATTTTTTGGAACGGTCAAGACAATGTTATTTTCACTTCTGTTGTTGACATGTCTTTCAACATATAGTCACTGAAAGTGTTTAGCATAGATATTATAACACTTTTGTTTGGGACTCGATACTTATAATCCACAGACTTATACACAGTTAATGACACCCCACCATTTATTTACCTTATCTGTTGGGTTTTTCCTGTTTCATGCATCTAAACGTGGACAGTCCCGTGAGAAATATGACTTTATTACTAAAGTTATAATTGAAATAAAAAGAAATGTAACGATCACAAAATAAATGGTTTTAGAGTATCAACTGGTATAAAAGCTATAAAATCTGTTTGTTAGATGTTATGTTAGATACTGATCTAATATGATTTAGAGAAGTCTCTTCCCATCCATCAATAAAATAAGTAACAATTGTTATAGCCTACTGCAATATACTGTCATGTAGTGCTTAGGAAAACAGTCTATGGGAAAAGAAATCATCCATGCATGGTTGCATCATCTACAGGCGGATTAAAAACAAAGTCATTCAAGGTGGAACATTCTGTAATGGTGTCCTGTCAACATCACTATTGCTGCACAATATATTTACTCTTCCCGACACACTGAAGCTAATAATGCAACATTAAAGTGAAAATGCACATTTTATACTTAATATCAGCACCAACTACACACAAAATGCTTGGAGCTCTGGGTAAGGGGGCGTAGCGCCGTCAACAATATTTGTAATAGAGCGAGCTGAAAATAAAATTGTTTAAATATGTATTTAGCACATACTGTATGGTTTTTATACATGACTACCAATATGTATGATTTTATGAAAATAATTGCCAAATGTATTTTGCTATGTAAGAGAGGCCTATACATTTGATATTATGATGATCGTTTGTTTTCGTGAATGGCCGAATAATACGTCACAAGGAATTGTGGGACGACAATATCTCCTTTCCTATGCAAAAGGACGGTCCAGTGTACCCTATGTTAAAGGATGATGCATTGTACCCTATTCTAAAGGGTGGTCCAGTCTACCCTATGCTAAAGGATGATGCATTGTACCCTATGATAAAGGGTGGTCCAGTGTACCCTATGATAAAGGGTGGTCCAGTGTACCCTATGATAAAGGATGATGCAGTGTACCCTATGATAAAGGATGGTCCAGTGTACCCTATGATAAAGGATGATGCAGTGTACCCTATGGTAAAGGATGGTCCAGTGTACCCTATGATAAAGGATGATGCAGTGTACCCTATGGTAAAGGATGATGCAGTGTACCCTATGATAAAGGATGATGCAGTGTACCCTATGGTAAAGGATGATGCAGTGTACCCTATGGTAAAGGATGATGCAGTGTACCCTATGGTAAAGGATGATGCAGTGTACCCTATGGTAAAGGATGGTCCAGTGTACCCTATGGTAAAGGATGGTCCAGTGTACCCTATGATAAAGGGTGGTCCAGTGTACCCTGTGCTAAAGGACGCAAGAAATGAAGCATTGAAGCACCTTTCCTTAGCAATAATAGAATTCGAACAGTTCTTATCATGGCTGCGACCTAGATGCTACATTCACTCAGTTAGGAAGGTTCCTAAGCGAAAAAGACTATTCGGATGCAGCCTTTTATGCAGTCTGTTCCCTGGTATTTTCTGCTTCCTGTTTTTCTTTTGAAGATTGTCTCTGCCACATATCTTTGTGAAATGTGCTTCCTGTCTGTGTTTTTCCGTTCTCTTGATTGGTAATACCGCCCACCTATGTTTTCCTCCCAGGTGTCGCTTCCCTTGTAATCAGCCCTTCTTCATTTGTTCGGACGTTGGATCATCTGTGCTGTTAACCTGTTGTGTTGCCATGTTCCTTGGCTCTAGTGTGTCTCCAAGTTTCCACTAGCTTTTGGTCTTAGAGGTAAAGTCAGCTATTTGCAAGCTAAATGTAAGATAATACACGTTTGGTAAATGTGAAAATGGGTTCATTACTCGAAGCTTTTCAAATCAGTGCTCGATGAGGACTTCTGCTGGTGAAAGTCTGGAAAAGAAAGTTTTGTCGTATTTCACAACTGATACATGAATCTCTTTGAAGCAATGATAAATGAATGGATAGATTCATAAATCAATTAGCCTGATACATTAATATGTTAAATTGCATAGCTACTCCAAGTAGCCTAACAAAATGGCAACCACCGCTCATATCAACAAAGTATTTTTTACTCCTGTGTCCTGCCTCCTACATGTGTTTGACCGCTACAGTTCATTAGCCATACATAAATATATGGTTTTAAAAGGTTAAGTCAGTGATTGCAAGCGAATGGTAAAATACAGTTTTTGTCAAATTCATGGCTCCTCGCATTGCGCTAGTTTACGTTCTTTGTGTTGTTGAAAAAATAATCTGATACTTTTACACAGCTCTGTATTTACTCAATAAATAGGAACATAAACAATGTGGTGAACACAATTCAGAACAACAAAACCGTAGTATGCTTTGAATCACAATGCATTTCAATGTGTGGACCGGCACTGTGGAGTAATTTGTTTTGTTTGGGTAACATCTTCCTGACTGTAAACCCTTCATTACTAGTGTTCAGGTCTTCTTTGCGAGGTCAAGAAAATGGCCGACCCACAGAAGAAAAACACAAACCCATACAGGCCCAGCTTCCTGAGGGGCAAGTCGGCTGGCTGCCCAATGCTTGCTTGTTTGCCACAAAATGGTTCTCATCTAGTATGCGGCTAGTGGTGAGTGGGCTAATGCTGCTCATTAGAAAAGCGACCTTTCCGGAAATTGCTGCCACGCACCCGCTCACAGACGTATGATTACCTGAGTCACTCTGACCAAAATCAAATATCCCAGAAGGTAGTCGGACTATGGAGTCGGAGAAACACATTCCGTTGATGCCCTTTGCCCTTCTCTCCTACACTAGAAAGTGTCAGTATATACAGTATATCAAAGTAGTGTTTATTGTTCAGCAGACACCAGTTCTTGTGTGCATGAAAAACCTACCTCATCACCTCACCCTTTTCCCTTAAAGTAGTCACACTGATTTTCCCCCGCTTAGCCATAGAATTCATCATGTCATTATACAAATACTCCATAGATTGGCCTAATTAATCATTTACATCTTACATCTGAGTTAATTAGCTAATTTTGTGAAGATGCTGGCAGGATGTCATTGTGTAGTCTACCCACCCCACTATCCAGTTATATATGTTCCAATTAGGGCTGGGATTAGATACAAGTAGTGATCTGCTTCAGCATTGAATGGGTTTTATTTATATTTATATTTCTTGACATGGCTTGACGTGAGGTTGTGTATTTACATTCATTTTCTCCCACAGCTTCCTATGATGCTGCATGTGTTCAGTGAGTTGGTCTGTTTCCTCCAGTGGTCCATTAAACAAACATGTTTTGTTTTTAGCTTGACCTCTGACCTCTGCCTGGTAGCTGTTTCTTCTTGTTAGCTTCACAACACTATTATTAACTAACATTATGTATTATAATAATGTGCGGACATCAGCAAATGATAAGCCTCTAGCATGTCAGTACTATTACAGTACTAGAACATTATGTCATTCTATTAAGCAGCATCTGCATCTTCGGTATGCGTATTGTTTTATTACTCAGCAATGTTATGTAATATATACCCATTATATACCCATATTCCCCATCATGTTACAGTACTTTATAGCTGTCTTCTAAAACCACCCGTGGGGGATGGGGAGGAATTGCTTGTACTTCCGAGCAGTCATAGCAATTTTTGCCAGGTGTTGGGCAATAACAAGTCACTAGTTACTGTAATGTAATTACTTTTTCCAGTAATTATAACTAATTACTTTATCACACAAAGATATTAAAATTACTAATCCAAGTAATGCTGCATTACTGCGTTACAAGAACGAGAATGTTGGTCTTCGTTACAAGAATGAGAATGTTGGTCTTAGCAAACTTGTTAATTGAACCGACCCGTCCAAACATCTGGTTTGAGAGGCTGCAATGTTTTCACTTTTCACTCGCTGATCTAAAATGAGCTGGCTACACAGGTCCTTTTTGAGAGGGGCGAGGCAGGGTCGTGATTGTGAAAGTAATATAGTAACGTAACTAGTAATATAAATACTTATTATACCCAGTAATAAGTAAAGTAATATCATTACATTGTAAAGGAGTAATTCTGTAAGAGTAACTTGCCCAACACTATTTTGGACCACGTTGAGCCTAGAGCAATGGCCACCAAAGATAAGTGTAGCAGCCTTTTACTGCTACTGATGGTTAGACAATGACATCTGTGTCTCTACTGATCACGCTTAAATAGATGACGAGAGGGCATAAAGGTCTTGTTTCTACCTAGGGTTTCATTGGTGAGAAATGTACAACGAAGCAAGGCTGGTCTTTAAGGTGATGACCCTGCAATCCATATTCAAAGTCAAGTAGTTTTAAGAACCGCACTTTTTATTTGTGTTGTCTCCCTCTCAACTCAAAAGCCCTTCTAGTTTCCGTCTAATGAAGTCAATTTAGAATCAGTATGGATGCCTGATGGCTGTCCTCATGGGAAATGTTTTATTCCCTTTTTTATGGCGGCTACATACAGACTGAGGACATTTCCAGTGGTATGTTTAGGATAGCTGTTGAGGCAAATGAGTTGATAAATCACACAATATGCCTTCTTGTAACACTTAAGTTCCACCTCTCTGATTTTATGGCATCTATGCATTTACAATTACAGTTTATCTTCATTAATCCATAAATCATTTAAATTTTATTGTTCTTTCATTCATCCAGGTCACAAGCATGCTCAGCTTGGACACTATACAGGACCGGTTGTGTGTGAACTGACGGATCACAATGATATCTGCTGGTATAGCAGCAGCCATTTTTGTAGTTCTAATTTAATGCCCTTGTACTAAGTTTGTTTGTCCCCTTTGAATTGAACGTCGTTCTCCTGTGTGGAGAGCCGGCGCTCTACAAGGCAGGCTAAAACCCACAGGCTTTGGCCTGCGCTGCCAGAGTGTCGGTGAGTGAAAATTATGTAACTTTTACTGCAACCATCGTGATCTCACAAGCTTCAGTGTGACTTCGCCACGAGAATCAGTCTGGAGAGCCTTGACATCGAGGTGTTTCAGGCTGGTAAACCTAGTGTGTTGCCAATCAGCGTCGTACTGTTAGCTACGGGCGTGGTCAAGTTAAGAAAAATCGAAATATTTTCAGAGCGAAACGGAGGATAACAAAGCTAGAGCTAAAACAAATGTCATTTTATTCGTTTTTGCCATTTTCCATTGAACGTTATAAAAAATATGAAAATTACTGCTGATGCTAATATGCTGTTATGCTAGCTTGTTTGTAGAACTGGAGATTCGGCGGAATGTTAATAGTTAGGGTATTGTCCTATCGGTATACGGTAAACTACCATCAAATATCTGTCTTAACGCTCCGTTTGGGGATGGTTTCCAGGCTTTGCGTCCTACTGGGTGCAGAAGACCTCAAATAACCTGTAAGTTGTTGTTGTTGGTAATTTCATAGCTGCAATCGCTTCATCTTTATCGACCATCGTCGTTCCATCAACCCATTGTCGGAACTACATTTAAAACAAACGATTGACTTCAATGTCATTTGCACTTCGCACATAAGCATGTTGCAAACGAGGCACCATGAAACGTTCATATCTATTTAAGTAGTTCTGAACATTGAAGTGCCATGCAGCCTTCATCACCCAACAGAAAGCACTAAAAGACACAGATGTGACAAGAACACCTCAAATTCAAACATTTCCATTTGCAGCATTCATCAAGGTCAGTATAAGTAATTACTGAAAAATAATAATTTCCCTGGAGTGTCACATGTTGTGCTAAGACTTAAGTGCATGAATTTGTATTTTACCCCCCAATGTCATATAAATGGCCCAAACAAATGGTTTTATTGAGCAAGTACTGCTGAAGGTGTCGCATTTGAAAACTGATTTCAAAACAATATATCTGTGAGATGTATTCCTAATCACGTTTGCAGGTCTTCTTTTGAAGCTGACACGCAAAATGTTTTCAAAATTAGTTGCTGACGAATATGGCAGCTGCTGGAGCACCCCCCCCCCCCCCATACCTCTGATCACCGACGGCAACAGAGACAATCTCGCACAAGGCATCTAAAAGACCGTCTCATCTAAAAGTAAAGCGGCGCTGTGCTTGTGGCCCGGCTCGTGAACACGCATTAAACTATCATACATGAATGACACGCTGGAACAGTTGTGTTCTGCTTGGTCTTTAAAATATCCATCCATCCATCTTCATCTGCTTATCCGGACTCGGGTCGCGGAAGCAGCAGCTCCAGCAGTGGACCCCAAACCTCCCTTTCCCGTCTTATGTTTATTAAGAAACAGATTCCACTCCAACTCCTTTATCATGTTTTAAATATAAAATCTGATTTTTTTTACAATGATGACGTTGAAGTCAAGTGTGTTTGGTGGTAGAGCTAGATGAAGAGATGCAACAGTTGTACAAATGCCATTTTCAATATTATATATTTGAGTAGTTTAAATATTAACGAGAGGTCTTCGCCCGGTAGAACGCAATGATTGTTAACACTTCTCAATAGAGATCACCAGACCCTGTTCACCAGGTGCATTGTGGGTCTCACTACATTAAGCATTAAGCTTTCCACAAGATACTTTGCATGTTATTGGACAAGCAGTCTGTTATCAACTCTTGCGGTAGAAAAGCCTTTGCTCTTCTAATACATTCTAATAAAACCGATGCTATGTATATTATCCCTAGACGTTTCTAGTGTTTTTTAGATGCGCATAAAAATTACAATGTTCTCAACTTATCCGCGCAACGACAGTTGGCATCTCGGTGTGATCTTGGCCTAACAAAGTCTGCTTTTTAACAGAAAGGCATAGCTGCTCTGTAATAAATATATTCAGATATAATATTATAGATGTACTCCTGCTGTGTTGTTGGCACATTTGTATATAGAAATACTTTTTACAATATCTGTGCACCACAGGGATATGCATTGCCCACAGCGGAGCATTCTATTCAAATAGCCCTCCATGTCCCTCAAATAATGTACATGCAACAGTAGAGTGCAATAGATCACATGTTGGCATTTTCCAGAGTAGACCTCTCTCAGGTAGAGAAACACTCTTGGAGGAAAACAAAACTCTGCCATAACAACTGTGGTGTGATTTACATGGTCAACGTTGAGGCAGTGTGCATGTCTACATATACAGTAGGTGTTTGACATCCCCAAAGCACAACCCACCAAACAAAGGCAGTGTGTGGACCCAGACACACCGTAATGGAACTTTTCAAGGGTGGAGATCTGTCTGGTTGTGTTAATGACACGCTGTGTTCAGGCCAATTAATCTACAGCTGTGACAGAAAATAGATTGGCCTTATCGAACGCGAGGGGAGGGAAAGGCTTGATTTGGGGGCTTATGTTGAATCCAACAGAATCTGCTCATGTGTTCAATATGTAATTGGCAGCAACCATTCCTGAAGACAATGCGGTTTTGCTACAGGGTGAAACATTCTGCCATGATAATGGTGTAATTGTCAAAATGTCTACATGACAAACACTCTGAGACTCTAAGGGGAACCCAGCTTCTCACTATGTTTGAGGTGAGCTTGTCCTCATTTACTGTCCAAATCTGGCCTTAAAAAAATAAGTGAAAATGTTTGTACGGAAAGAAAAATCACACTTAAAATGAATTTGAATATGCTAAGTTTGGGTTTATTGGCTTTGGGAAACAACTGGCTGTCCCCTCCACGAACTCAACCAATAAATATTTCATCACTTGTCTTTTTAAATGTGTGGCAACACATGCTACTTTCAGTCGACTGTCAGCACTTTCAGAACCAAGTGGATTATGGAGCTCTGTTTCCTTTAATAAAGTTTGGGAGGCGGAACATTTTCCTTTGACCTTTGGGATACACAAGAGATGAAGATGGTCATATTTTTGCAATGTCTATTCATAGATATGAAAACTTTTCTTTCACACAACAGAACATTTTATGAAAAGCTATTATTTTTGCATCAGCACCATATCCTGTCATGTATATTGTAGAGTAGGGTGCGCAATATTTAATATCACGCCTGTCACAGCCGTGTCAAATGTCTCCTCGTGTCTTATTAGCCGCCGTAATAAGAAACCCACAGACCTAACACGCTTTTGTTCTGTAACATCTCATGAATGTGAGCCCTGCTTATAACCACACAGATGTCCTGTAATCGCTGGGGCTCAAACAGCAGCGATATTATGCATGCGTGTGAAACAATCAGGCTGGTGCATCCAGAGCCTTTGAACCTGCCGCATCACAAAGTTTCTCATTGGCTAAATCCCAGTCCAATAATTTGCCTCGGCTCTGCACAAACATAAAAAAAAACGTCAGCTGTTTGACTTGGGTGAAAATAAAAGAAGCCGACCTGGCAGATGACAGAGAGGGTGGATTTGCAATTTCTTTAATAATGTCATTCTCATTCTCTCTTTCTCCATCTCCCTCTCTCTCCCCCTCCTCCATCTATAACTTTCACCTCTATATCTCTCTCCCCCTCTCTTTTCCCCTCCTCTCTCTATCCTTTTCAACTCTCTCTCTCTCTCTAGGTCTCTTTCTATTTCTCTCTGTCTCCCCCTCTCTCCCTCCATCCCCGCTCCATGTTTGTGGTGTCTGTCAGCTGGGGGAAAGGGTTGGGGGGGTGAGACTCTTGATGGGCCTTGGCATGGGGGGTTTTGTGTGTGTGTGTGTGTGTGGGGGGGGGGGGGCTCTTGATGGGGCCTATGCAGGTGGACACAGCCTCATCTGAAACTCTGTCACGTCGCTGAGCAACCTCCATGTTTTTTTGGAGTTAGCAGAGATTGTTTCTCCCCGCGTCGTGTCTCAGGGCCGCCGGTGCATAGCGCTGGTTTGGTCATCGCAACGAATGGGTTAGAGCTCACAGCGTCTTGAGTGGTTAGATGAGGGGGAGGGGAAGGGAACGGTGCAGGCCTGCAGAGAGGTATGGGGAGGGGTAGGGATCGGTGCAGGCCTGCAGAGAGGTATGGGGAGGGGTAGGGATCAGTGCAGGCCAGCAGATAGGTATGGGGAGGGGTAGGGATCAGTGCAGGCCTGCAGAGAGGTATGGGGAGGGGTAGTGATTAGTGCAAGCCACTCAGCGATCAGGTGTGGAAGAGGCATGCGCTCGTAAATACAAACCAAAACAATGTTTTTGTAATTTACATCTTTATTTTACAGGATATAGTGTAATGCTTTGCTCAATCATGGTAACGGGCCCAGCTCACTTTGGTCCCACTCAGAGCAGGCCTATATCGGCCACGTTTCGGCTCCGTTTCGGCTCCGTTTCGGCTCAGTACGATGTGGCATGCTTAAACTGGTAACAGTAACGCAAATCAGCGCGGCTGATTACTAAACTGGGCGCGGCCAAAAAAGTTGTGCAATGCCTCAGTTTATAGTGTGGTACATTGCATTTGGCCTGTTTTATGGGCGTCAAAAAGTGATTAATTGCTAAATGCAACATTTTCTGGTATTGTGTCTAATTACACTGATAAATAGTCAGGCATTCTCTTTGGAGTTTGGCCAACACAAAAATATGTTGATGCAGTCTCTTCTAATATTAATATTCTTTAGTCTACTCCTGATGGGTTAAACAATGTCTATTTGCAATTTTAATGAACCATTAAAACGTGCTGACTAGGAAACCTTTATTACATCAGATAGCAGCTTCTGACTGTTTTGCTTAGAACACTATAAAACTATCATTATATATCTTGCATTGCTTATTTGTGATTGACGGAAGGCCATGTGCAAACATTCGGTCTAAGTTATTATATAACATCTTGTACACGCATCATGTCTTTGCTGCGTGCTTAAATAATTAACGAGTGTGAGGATAAAATATGACTACCTTAATCATCAATAAAGATAATTTTTCTTCTGACTCGAACCAACACCATGCTGTCTGTAGCTGTTAGCATTATACTTGCAGTACGTTGTACCATAGGTGTCGCCAAAATGACCTAAACCGGAAGCGTTTGCTCACAGTTTTACTGTAACATAAGGCATACTTCTGTTAAATTAAATCATTTAGCTCAGAGTCCTTTTAGCTCAGAGTTGTCTTGATAGAAGATATTTATAAAAGCCTGGCCAAGGAGAAAGACATATTTTTAGGCAAGAACATATATTTACTAGTAAAGAGATGGGTCTCTAGTTAACAGTGGCAATAAAGTGGGCAGTTCACAGTGGTAATAAATAGGGGACACATATACAATACTGACACATAGGGAGTTGGTTACAATGTTCGGACAGCAGGGGGCAGTTATTCAAAAAACTAAAACACCAGTTGATCATCAGATTAATTAATTAATTTTAATTTGATCAGGCTTTTATAGTATAGAATAATATATATGAGCACTGCTTTAAACTGGCATTCATGCTGGTTTAAATATGTTGTTGGTGTGTGTGCATGTGTGCGTGCGTGTGTGTGTGTAGGTGTGGGTGCGTGTGGGTGTGTGTGTAGGTGTGTGTGCGTGCGTGTGTGTGTGGGTGTGTGTAGGTGTGTGTAGGTGTGGGTGCGTACGTGTTTGTAGGTGTGTGTGTGTGTGTGTGTGTGGGTGCGTGCGTGTAGGTGTGGGGGTGTGTGCGTGTAGGTGTGG